>JAGKTI010000824.1:69340-107295 GCA_018397915.1 Birgus latro | reverse complement strand
GTAGTAAGGTAGTGTATAGTGCTTAAGTATGGTGAGATTATTGTGCATACTGAAGAGTTTTAAATTACAGCACAGTTTCTTGTTGTACAGGGAGTCACAAGTATGGTACGAATATAGCATTTTTTTTTTTTTTTTGTCAAACTAGGTATCAGTGGCCCTCAATAATTTCAGTGTACAGTATTGTATGTCTGCTGTTTAGTATTTAACTGCTTTTCTGAACTGTTTTAGTACAGTAATATACTTAAGTTTCTAAGATGTCTACCATGCTGTCATAGAAGAATGAACACTTTATAGTTAATTCTGTGTGGTGTGTAAATATTGATGCAGGATTTAATGGCTAACCTAGCTACGTTTATAAGATGTACGATGGAACGTAAAAACATATTCACTGTTTTTTTTTTTTCCAGTTTTCATATCCATAAACTTGGTTTAGTCAAGTTTATGTACTGTGCTTCTTTTAGCACTATACCATGTTGGTAGAAATTAGAAAGCCTGTCAAACAGGTCTGGTGAGTTCAGTGTCCTTAAGCATCCCTTTGCTTTCATCCCCATTGCTTGCTTGTAGGATTACCAAAGAGTGAGTGATTTATATATTCCAGGTAAGCTTTTCATTATTGTTTATTAGCACTAAGGTGATCACTAAACAATTGCTGAATACCTTGTGAGAAAAGAGAATGAAGCAGTGTGAATGTGGGGGAGTTTTTTGTGAGGTTACTGTGAGAGTTGAATCAGGAGGCCATGACTTGCCTTCTTGCCCCGTCACACACCACCGCACTACCATGCACACACCATGCTACCCCCCTTGCCACACACACTACTGCTGCACTTGACCACATTACAGCCAGTTCTTGTTATTAGTTAAATATGTGTTCCATTACTGTGGCCTATATCACTGATTTCTATACAATTTTTAGTGTAAATTTGAAGCCACAAGCAATCATCCAAACATGGGGTTCATTGCAATCAATCACTGCAAAGTGTAAATTTAAGAGAGAGCAGTAGTATTGCTTGTCATGTGTCCTGATGTGTTTGTACCCAGTTGAGGTTCCACAAGACTTATACAGGCTCTCAGTCACAAACTCAGCCACTCCAGCACTTTTCCCACATACATTTTGATCTATGTGCTGTAAAAGCCTTCAACATCTTTACTTGTACATGAAGCATTGGGTGAAAGTGGCTCTTTTCTCCAGTGAAAGAAAGTGCTGTTCCTTGGTCCTACAGATCATTTGTCCTTCAGGACCAGTAAATCACAGCTTGAATGTGTATAGTATAGCTGCTTGCCAATGTTCGGCATATTCTAGCTGGTTGTTACAGTAAGGCACATACATTCAGGCAGCAGTACAGCACAGGAACAACATCCATTCTCCCAGACTTTGACATGCAACTATTGATTCGTGAATCTAGGTCGTTTTTCATTTCTAGGTATGAATAGATTGATAAAGATATCCTGTCCAAACATCTAATGGACAGTCCAGGAAACTTTGATATATAATTTTTTTGTTATTTCTTCAGGCCTTTATGAAAAAAATAAATTGTCCAGAAAAGGAAGCCTGTTACAAGGATGTGCTTTATGGTACATTTCATCCAATACTACTACCACAGTATAGATTGCCACCACTGACATTGCCATTTCCATTCAGTTAACATAATTACCACTACCACACAGAATGCTCACCATTACCATTACTTTCACCCCTGCCATTCATGTGATCACTTGTAATAAAACCACATATCATCATCACATAATGCAGACCCATCCACTGTCATTACAACAACCCCATCACGACACTATTCTCATCTCACATAATTTTCACAACTCACTTCCCCTCTTATTGTTGTTTTTGATGTTGCCAGTCAGTTTGTCTCACACTGTCATTAACCTCTTCACTTGGGTATTGTTTCTTTAGACAGTATTAATCACAGCATCTTAATAATCTGTTAGTGTAAAAGGAGTTGGTTTAGGTTTTATTTAATTCACACCATCATAAATTTCTTCACTCAGGTAACATTCTTTAGATGATATCATTCATCATTCCATTCAGCTTTCAGTGTGAAAGGAGTTTATTTTGGCTATAACACCCATAGAATTTGAAAAGTCTTCCTGAAGGTGAACAAATTAATCTTGAGATAGCAAAACCTTAATGAGAAATATGTCATTGGAAGGGATTAACTATGTGTTGTTGATAGCTGGTATGACTGCTGATGTCAGTCAAGTTTCAAACCAGGGGGCCAGTGGGAGGGCCTGTGCCCACTCATAGCTACACAACTGTTAGGGAAGGATATGATAGATTGATAGATAAATAGACAGAAAGATATACCTGGTAAGTAGACAGAAAGATGAATTAGCAGCAAAAGAGTTGAACATAGTAAGGTGGAATGGTAAATGGATGAATGGATAGATATGCAGTACTGTACATAACAGCAGCTCTCTCAAGTGGTTAATCAGCCATGTTATCACCCTTTGGTACAAGTAGTAGCCAGTCACAGAGCAAACACTCCTAATAAAGATATTGTACGGTCCTGTATTTTACAAATATTTACTGCATTTGATACTTTTCCTTGACTCATTAGCCTTGAGGATGTTCTCATAATTTTAATCTTGCTACAGTATTTCTGCTTATATTATTCAAACTTATGATTTTTTTTTTTCTGAAGGTTTTAGATGTAAATTTTATGCACTGTAAACCTCCTGGAATGTAAGAGGCATGTCCTGTGTTGAATAAATTCATCTGGTAGGAGCAAAAATGAATGAAAAGGATGTCACACAGACTCAGAAATTAACAGTGCTGTTTTCTACCTTGAAGTTGTTAGTAAATGTTTATTCAGTAGTCAGTGCAGCCTGTTTTGTACTGGTATACATACCTTTATACTATGGTAATATACCTGTATTCACTGTCGCAGGTACTTTGATGCTTTTTCTGTCACATCATCATACTGTAGTAAAGAGATTTCCACTGATGGTTTTTAAATCTGCATTTTGAGGTATCTTAATCTTAAAGTAGTAGATGGAGTGACCACCAACCATTCACTTGAAGTAGTGCTTACCTTCAAGTGATTCTGCACTGAGTGACTGAGCGACAAGCCATATGGACCCATTTACTGCATTGGGTAGTAACCAAATAACCAACAAACAATCTTGTGGTCTAGTGGGTTGAGGTGCTATATCTGGATATCTGTAAGATCCTGATGGATCTAAGTCCTAGGGGTGGATGGAGTTAATAATTGATCTCAAAATGCTATTCAGGGGCCTGCAGCTGGTCACATTTACTTTAAATGCCTGTATCAAAACTGAGTAGCTTAGTCACAGGCCCCAGTGCTCTTAATGGGACAATTAAGGATTGTATTGGATGATGAAAATGCTTCATATTTTCAGTACATTAGCAGACTTGAAACCTGAGTGTGTACCATATGTAGGCTTTGAATTGCCTCCTCTCATTGACATTTTTTATCCTCATGGAATATACTGGAAAAGAAAGTCTGTGTCGAAGGGGCTAAGAGGGAGTGGATCTTCACCTAGGAGTGGCTTGTCATTGTTTAAGGTTTAAGCAATTCGTAAAAACTATTTCCAGTTGGCTGAAAAAATGTACGTTAAGAAATCATGCAGAAAAACAATGTTGCCTGTCATTATTTAACCAGTTCAGCCCAGGGATGTCTTTTTCATTTTGTTTTTGCTATCCCATGATGATTTTATTCAGCCTAGGATTGACATGTGAACTGAATAGGTTATATGCAGCCTTAATAAACTCCTTAGAATATATGAGGCCATTTCTAAATTAAAATACAGTAATGTGGTACCTGCTGGGATAATCTGAGAGAGACATCATCCAGGGTCAAATGGACAAGGGAAAAATAATTTGTTAAAGGTATTTCCTATTGGCTGATGAAGTTTACTTTAGGAAATCATGCTGGCTAAGAAAAAGTAGGAAACTCCCAAGTGGAAGAATCTTCACCAGTCATGAGCCCAGGTTCACCTCCAGCCAGCCAAGGTCATACATGCACATGTGCATCCTCACAGTCACATGCACACATACACATGCACAGAGAGAGAGAGAGAGAGAGAGAGAGAGAGAGAGAGAGAGAGGATGACAGCTGCAGGATCTCCCACCTTGAGCTGCATCTGGACAAAGAAATCATCGTAGCAAACCCAATTTGATAGCCTGTTCCATAATAACCTAATCATGGTAGCACTAGGGATTAAAGAAATTTTTGTTGTTTTACAGTACACCTCCTCTTGTATGCCAGATGTGTTTTCCAGAATGCCATAGCTTTTTTCCACACATCTCTGCTGCAAGGCAGATTAGAGAAGCACACTAGTTTTGTAGGTAACTTTGGAAATTTTAACAGTTACAAATTTGCATGTTACTGTGGGCTTCTAGTAAAAATTAATGTCAGAAAGGCAACTTATAATGTAGGTTTTTTACACTAGCCTAGCCTAGAATTTTGTCCTTTTGTAGGTTATTTCACACAGGCACTGGCAGAAAGAGACAATACATCAGCTCTGCATTCATAGTAGCGCTTCTTCATTACTAGCGTTACAATTCATTTTTAATCTCTTGTGACAACTCAGTATTCAAGATGGAGAGATGTTTATTGTAGGTCAACTTGGAGTAAAATGAGTATAGTAACAATGACTTAGCACAGCATTTAGTTAATCATTTTTGTCCCTTTATCCATCATCCAGTTCTTTTATCACTCTATCTGGAACACAGGTCCCTAGGGATAGGCTACTTAGGCCAGATAATTAAGGCAAAAGTGGCCAGTTGTTCTTCCTTGAGTAGCATATGAGCAGTGAACTCTAATTACTTTATTTTTTGTGTACAGTAAATAGTTTTGAGCTAGGTCATATGATTGGCTTATTTAGTGAATGACTGCTGGTATAAAATTTCAGGGTGATGTGGAGTATGTGGCTAGTTTGTTTGGTTAATTAGAAAAGTGACATGAATGTCATCTTATAACCAACTAAAAGTAACACAGAAGGTCCTTGTTGTAGTTCTTTCCAGTTTAATATGCAGAAGTTTACATAAAAGTTACCTGTGAAAGATTTATTTCTGCCCGTAAAGCTGATTTGCTAGTTTCCCGCAATTTATGGTAGCTGGAACACATTGCTAGTACATCTTGAGGAATTACAGTATGAAGAAATGAAAAAATGCAACAAATACAGAGGAAGGTGGAATTATGCTTGACTGGCTTTTGACTCTTACGACATGGAGAGAAAGAATGCACGATGAACCAAGGATGAAATTGTGTGAGAAAGAAACGAAAGGTCAGGGTGAGTTCAGAATGCATCCTCTGTTTGTAGGTTAGCGTATTGGATAGCTGTGTCGAGCATCCCAGGAGCAGCGTGTGTAACAGTGATTTGTGGTACAGGACTGGACTGGTATTTGCATTGTAATGGTGGAAGAATTTTTGCATAGAGTTCTTAAAGCAAAATTCAGTTATATATTTCTCTTGTTCTTGATGTTTTTTAGAATATTCATATAATTTTATCTTGTTTTTTATTGTTTTTATATTTTTTCTTTTGTACATTACGGTGAAACTGAATTTTTTATTGATTTGGTGACAGTATCATTATACTTGTAGTTTGAGTGGTGGTAACTGCCTGGTGTTATCAAGAATGAGATATATAAGGGATCCACAGAGAGTCAATTTTTGGATTTATCCCCATCAGCCCAAGGTTGTATCATGCTGTATTCTGTTAGTGCTTCCACCTGGTGATGTTATTGCATTTTGGAGAGACTTTTAAAATAAGAGGGTTTGGACATAGCCTTCATTAGCCTCTCTGCTACTAGAGGTCTGCCTTAAGTTGATAATACAGTACATTGTTTGGTAGTAGTAAGAATAAAATGATAAAATTAATTTTTGGAGTTAAGCACCAATGACAGAGAGTAATAAACATACAACATCTAAATACTTAAATTAGGATTTAAGGCACCAGTGACAGAAACTAAGAGACATAAAGGGACCAATTAGCTTGGAAGCAATCATTTTACGACCATCCATTGTCAGGGGGGTTTCAGGGAGATAATAAGGTCTTGGACATAATGATGATGACAACTGGTAGCTTAGTAGACTGTCTAAATTCATTGTCATTTCTTGTATATATGGCATTGTTCTGTCATCACAGAAGCCATGTATAGCATTTGCTCCTATAAAGGTGCATTTCTTTCCAAATGATGCAGCTACAATGTCCATTCATCACATATTTTATTTTGAGTGAGACATTTCTTAAATGCATCAGGCAGTGACTTATGCTTTGAAGATATTGCCTGGAGTAATTGGCTAAAAGCTTCCACCCCCTTGTGAGCAAGATAACCCATTTAAAAGTAGAAAATCTTATCATATATACTTGATGTTTTAAAGGTCTTTGATAAGGTGTCACGTGCATTTGTTTGCAACAGTCTTATCTTTTTTTCCTTGTATGAATGCTTTATTGGCACCTGATAGGCTGCTGATTAGAATGTCATAGTCAAAGTGACAGCCTTGTTTAGGTTCAGTGGCCAGGATGTGACTTTTTTTGTTTTGTTTTAATTACGCCATGTGAAGAATAAGCCTGGTCGTATGTACATGATTACAGTAGCCTCACTTCAGGCCCCCATATCCAGAAAGAGGTGACATGGTGTGTGGCATTGATAAGAGCTTCTGGGCCTCAGAAGAAGCCTTTCAAAGTCAGTGCCCAGACTTGGGTACTTAAAAATGAAAAAGTATGAAATTCCGTCTGTTTGTAAAGTTTAAAACAGGAATGAGTGCAATATTTTTAAAAAGTGTATATGAAGTGCATTTGTAAAGAAGAAAATATGCAGATGGTTTGGTTTGTGAGGTAAAGCCAGGGTTTTAGGAGGTTTGAATGACTGGGTGGCCAGTTTATGGTGGCATGATGTTTGGTAGAACTGTCATGGGCATCCCTTCTTTATTCCAAGATCCTTTATCATTCCATCTCATAGGTATCATTTGGATAATGATGAAGCAGTGATTACTCTATGATTTTTATATGATGCTGTATATTAGTTGTATAAGGAGTACAGGCAGTGCTCACTTGGTCTGGTGAGGTATATTATGTGTACTGCAATAAAAGTTCAGTGAGTTTATGTGAGGCATACTTCTGGTTCATGATTATGAGGTAGGAGTATGAAGAAAACTTTTGTTTTTTACTTCAGAGCAACTTTATAATGAATCACAAGCAACTTCATGAATATTTTAATAATGGTGCAACTTTAAGTTAAACAGCTTTAACCCCTTCAGTCCAATAATATATATTCCATTTTATTTTTGTGATTTGTAATCTTTATTCAGTTTTGGAAAGATATTTTTGAGCTAGGATGTTAGATGTAGCCTTTGTTTACTCCTGCACCACATAAGGTCATCCTTTAAGCGAATAAAATTGCTTGGAGATAGCAGAAATTACATCAGATTGAAGAGGTTAAACAAGGACTGAGGGACTTTGTGATGTGTTGAGGTGTGCAAGTCCATCTGTTCATGACCTATGCTGTTGCCATGGCCAGTTCTGTCTCTGACCTTGGTGTCTGGTTTTGCTATTGCCCCCCCTCCCCCATCCTGGAATCCTCTCCTGGTCTCTCTTGGTATCCTCTTCTTGCCAGCATCCTGTCTTGCCACTGCCTACCCCCATCTCTCCTGTGTGTACAGTATTTATAAGGAATCTTTGCCAGTTAACCGTATAAATAGATCTCACTAATTATTGCTACCTCCTCCTGTGTGTAATTACAGTTTAATGGATAACAAATTTACATGATAAGTGAGTATGTACTACTACTTAGCCAGTTTTCAGGATAAACAAGACTTTCTTTCCTTTTACTTCTTAGTAATACTCATCGCTTTCCCCTTCTTTGCCTTTTCTTCTTTATAATTGTGTACTGTACCTTCTTTTCTTTATCACAGGGCCCAGATCGGCTTACAACAGGCCATGGGTGCCCACTGGCGGACAAACTCAACTCCCTCACTGTGGGACCTCGTGGACCCATCCTCCTCCAGGACATTCAGCTCCTGGATGAGATGGCACACTTTGACCGAGAACGTATCCCAGAGAGAGTCGTGCATGCCAAGGGTGCAGGTCAGTAAAGATGTACAGGCAGTTTGTGTTTTAAGTCAGGTATGTACAGTACTCCATAATACAGCCTTACCCTTACAATTGGTACTGTTAATTAGGGGAAAGTAGATAATTTTTGCAGTATAGGTAGTAGTAGAGCTTTAATAGGCAGTTGCTTTTTGTCTTACTGTGAACTTGAAACAAAAAAGGGAGTCTTAAAATGAGACTTATTACAAGGACTCGCTGGAGTTATGGTACAGTAATTAACCCATTGAGTCTGAGTAATATTCTTTTTAATGAAGTCTTTATACTACCAGATTTTTCAGCCTCAGTAAGGGTTTTTGTATTCAGAGGCATTTATTAGAACTGCTTGTATAGCTAACCCTGCCATGTATGTTCTAAGCTGAATTAGATCATCAGAAAATGTCAAACATAAAGTGAAAAAGACATCCCTAGGTTCAGTGAGCTAAAGATCATTGAGTATTTTTTAAAACTTTCCTTGGAATGGACAGTTATTGTGGACTCATAGCATTTGGCAATTTTATTTATTTATTTTTTCTTTATGAATTAATTTATTTATTTGTTTACATATATGATATAATTATGTGTTTCTCTCAAATATGGCTTGTCTTCACCCCATCTTATTTTCATCTGTGTTTTTACTATAGCAAAAATCTTACACCACTGTTTAATACTTAGAAGAGGTTCACTGATGCCATTTAGAGGCAACAATGTAAAATCTAATTTTTTACTGGTTACTTAAAGCTAACTGTTTGCTTTGTCCTTTGACCTTTTGAGGCACAGCTGCACATGGGTTAGTTTTTTTCATGTCGTTGTGTGTATGTAGTTATGCAGTGTTATCAGATACAATGCCCCTATACTCATTTCATTTTGTCCTAAATTTCCCATCTCATGATAAATGTGCCATTGTAACAGTAAATTAATACTAGAATATGATTTTAGTAACAAAGAAGTGTTATAGAAAGGATGTAGAGCTGTAGCATTATCTTATTCTCCCTCTGAATACATGAAATGACCTGCAAAAGTGCAGAGATCTGGGACAAGTCAAGATGAAGGAACTACAGTCCGAAAAAACTACACTTACTGTAAGTGGCCCATGACTGCTTGTGTACCTGCTTTTCAGGAGCTTTTGGGTACTTTGAGGTAACACATGACATCACAAAGTACACAAAGGCTGCCCTCTTCAGTGAAATTGGGAAGCGCACACCTCTGGCTGTCAGGTTCTCCACTGTTGGCGGTGAGAGTGGATCAGCGGACACTGCCAGGTTAGTGTTGACTGGCATTAACAAATGGGTTTTATTGGTTTATTGTCACTATCCCCAGATGATTTTGTACAACTTAGGAGACTCTTCATCTGCCCTCTTCAGTGCAAAAGATCTCTTATTAGTTGGATAAAGTCATCAGGAGACAGCAAGAATACACCAATAGAATATACGACTGGATTCTTAGGATTGTCTTGATTACATACTGGTGAGAGAGAAGGTAGAGGAGTCTTTGAGAGAGTGAGTAAGGTACAGCATGTGAAGCTAAATTAACTGAGAGGCATTTTTTTCATAGTCATTCCCAGTTCAAGGATTGTTAAGAGGGAGCAAGGCATCAGCATTTATGACAGGGAAGTAGTTTCAGCACATTTGAAATGTAACCATCATTAGCACTGCAGTTGTACAGATATTCCTTTTAGTGACAGAACACATTCCAGAGTATCATGTACCTGTAAAGGGAGAGAAATGAAAACACTAATGTCCTGCTTAACCTGACTTCTGAATCGCCATGTATAGGAGTATATAACTCCTTAATCTCTCCCTTCCCTCTCCCAGCTAAAGCACACAAACATTCAATTAAAAGCTGTAACCTTACATGTGCTCCTTTTATGTGTTTGTGTACAGGGACCCACGTGGATTTGCAGTGAAGTTGTACACAGAAGAAGGCAACTGGGATCTGGTGGGCAACAACACCCCCATCTTCTTCATCAGAGACCCCATCCTTTTCCCATCCTTCATCCACACTCAGAAGAGGAACCCTGCCACTCATCTCAAGGTAAATTGCTAATAGGGTTTTGGCTGTTTGAAACTTTAGACCAAGGCAGTATTTCCCTACTCAGCATCAAGATTGTGCTGGGCAAACAATTCTCTATTTAAGGAACTTTTAGTGATGCATTTACTTGTGGCTCATGATATAGGGGTTGTGAGGTGAAGAAAACTTATTTTTAGCATCCTGGTAATGGGAACTAGGGGTAATGAAATTGGACTTGTCATGTTAGTAGATGTTTAAAGTAAATTACGACCAGTCCTCGTAAGATAGGGATAATGACTTTCCAAACAATTGGGTTCTGACATTAGCTGCTCATTTTTATAGACAAAAGTGAATTTTACCAGGCAGTTTTTCTACAGTAGCGTAATCAGAATCTAAAATGAAACAGAAATATAGAATGAGGATTTGTGTTTTACAGGATGCTGATATGTTCTGGGACTTTATCACACTGCGGCCAGAGACAACACATCAGGTGTCCTTCCTCTTCTCCGACCGTGGCACCCCTGATGGCTACCGGCACATGAACGGTTATGGCTCACACACTTTCAAGCTGGTTAATGCCAAGGGAGAGGCAGTTTACTGCAAATTCCACTACAAGACTGACCAGGGCATCAAGTAAGAAGGGAAAAAATATGAAAAGGATGGAAGAGATAGAGTTTTGCAGCACAAGATACCATACTATAATTTATCACCACCACCATCATGAACATCATCATCATTGTGATCTCTGTTGTTGTCGATGATGGTGTGATGATGATGATGATAATAATGATGATGATGATAATAATGATGATGATGATGATTACCTTATGATGATTTTGATGGAGTGATGGTGGTGGGGTGTGTTTGAGAATTACAGTACTGTACAGCTCTAATCCTTTTTATTTGTTTAGATCATGCTCATTCTGTTGATAGGGAGAATTAACTACTGGGACAGTTCTAAGTGATATTATCAAATCTGTGGTAGGGTAGCCTCAACCATACATTTTGCAAGATGTATTATGGGGATTTTGTTTTATACTGTATTTTATGCTGGTTGTGTGTAAATTTAGTGCTTGTTATATCTATATTTAGAGTTAGCTGTGTGTATATTTAGTCCTGAGTATATAGATGGTTAGTGCTGGTTATGTTGATGTTTACTGCTAGTTATGTACTGTATATATTTAGTGCTAGCTACATTATTTAGTCTTTGCTGTCTGTATATTTAGATCTAGCTGTGTATGTTTATTGCATGCTGTGTGTATGTCTAGTGCTAGCCGTATATGAACCACTAAACTGAGGTTGTACACAGGAACTTGACGGCCAGTGAGGCTGATGACCTGGCTGGCACTGATCCAGACTACTCCATTAGGGATCTCTACAATGCCATTTCCGATGGAAACTACCCATCGTGGACCTTCTACATTCAGGTACAATTGGCCTCTTTTGTTGTAAGAATTTTGATAACTGTATAGAATCATCAGTTGTTTTATTTACCATTTCTTTTTTGCCCTAGCAGGAGCATAGGGGGCTGTGGCAAAGCTACATTCTCTTGTGTTGTTATGTTTTGAATTTTGACATAGTTTGCATCATTAACATGTATACAAAAGAATATTGAGGTGTAATGTGCAAAATAAAGTACTAAGAACAAGGCAGTAAAAAATTTCAAAAGCCACATAGTATAAAACTCCCTCATGTAACTATTGTATTTCTCTACAGGTGATGACATATGAGCAGGCTGAGAAATGGGAGCTCAACCCCTTTGACCTGACCAAGGTGTGGCCACATGCAGACTACCCTCTCATTCCAGTTGGTCGCATGGTCCTAGACCGCAACCCCAAGAATTACTTTGCAGAGGTGGGTGGTTCCTGTCTTATCCAGCGAGGATATTGATGTCAGTCTCCTGCAGACTATGTTTTGTGGACTCCTTATGTTTGTGATATTTCAGTGTTTACAATGTACAGTACAGTATATTACATATCTATCTATCTATCTATCTATTGCCAGACACCATAATCCCGTAAGGGGTGGCCATTTGACTTTGAGTTATTTTTTTTTACGGGGAGGGGCACTAAACCTCCACCAACCCACTTGTTGACACGTAGGAAGCACGTATGGTTTGGTTATATGGTTACCACCCAGCGTTGTAAATGGTTTCTTGGCTTACAGGAAACCATTTGGCTTGTCACTCAATGTAATGCCACCTGTAAAGGAAAGAAAAGCAGTAAGAAGTGACAGGAAATATAGGAGAAATAGGAAGAAAGGAGGGCAGGCACAGAAAAAGAATGATAAAGGCTAAGGAGGAAGTAGGCAGCACTACATCAAGTGAGTGGATGATGTTCGCCACCACCTACCACTGATATTACATATCATATTGTATAATCTTTCACAGTTGCTCTGTATTCTCCCAGCTAGTTTGAAATCCCATATATAGGTCAGTGTGTTTCCTACATCTTTTGCATGTTATATAGCCAAGATGCAGGCATTGCACTTTCAAGCTGCATAGACACATATTATAACACCAGACAGATTTTGGTACTGAAATTGAGAATGTAGTTACTGTACTGTATATTGACTTTGTTGTCATCCTTTGAATATATGTCTGACTCAAAGTTATTTTTTTCCCAGGCTGAACAGTCAACATTCTTTCACATTAAATTATTCCCAGACTGAACAGTTAGCATTCTTCCTCCTACACTAGAAATTCATCTTATTTAAATAATTATTTCTCAGGTTGAACAGTTGGCCTTCTCCCCTGCCAACCTGGTGCCAGGTATTGAGCCATCACCAGACAAGATGTTGCAGGGTCGTCTCTTCTCCTACAACGACACTCACCGCCACCGTCTAGGCGCCAACTATACGCAAATCCCTGTTAATTGCCCCTACCGAGCCCGTGCCAAGAACTATCAGCGTGATGGGCCCATGACTGTAGATGATAACCAGGTGAGTGGGGTGGGGGGGGATCAAACTTTTCAGGAACTAGATCTGGGTTTTGTCCTGTCAGCTGATAGGCAAGGCTGTTTTTATGCATTCATAAAAGATAGGCTGTTGTACTCAGCATAAGGAGACTTGTCATAGGGAAGAGAGTAACTATGAATTTCCATTAACTCCTGCAAGGTTGAGGCCTTTTTTTTCTTCTTTCTTTTTTTCTTTTTTTTTTCTTTTTTTATAATTGAACAATTTTATTCAGCCCAAGGGAAGGACATATTTTTAATTTTAGTAATGAAGGAGTTGATTAAGGCTATATCTAACTACTCCAGTTTGAATAATGTCTGCTGAGTTGAATAAAATTATCTGCTGGTGGCCTGATTAAAATTAAAAACATGTTATCAAACTGAAGGGGTTGATTACAAGACCACCAGTATGTAAAACTAACTTTCTTCAATCTTCTGTCTTTCAGGATTGTGCCCCCAACTACTACCCCAACAGCTTCTCTGGGCCAATGGATTGTAAGAGCTTTGATGGTGATTGCAAGTTCCACGTGGCTGGTGACATCATACGTTACAACAGTGCTGATGAGGACAACTTCACCCAAGTTGGCATCTTCTACCGCAAGGTGAGGTATAGGAGTAAATGCAGATGTAGTGAGTATATATAAGAAGAAAAGTGGATAGTTCTATGAAGGCTGTGGATGTAAGAAGAAAAGTGACTTATGAGACTTAGAGTACTGTAGCAAGGGAAGTGGCTAGGCTATGAAGCTTAGGTAATCATCTGGTGCTGTGGTGGTTTTGGGTGTAGAAAGAAAGGTGGATGGTGCTATGAAGCCCTTGGATGTAGGAAGAAAAGTGATCAGTCTTATGAAAGGCTTAGATATAGGAAGAAAAATGGAGAGTGCTATGAAGGCTGTATTACAAACAGCTGGTTGGGCATGGAGAATGCAAAAGTACTATATGAAGGTGTGGGATACTAAGTCCGCTTTAACTTGATCTGATGTTACCAAATGTCAATTTTTAATGATAAACTGTAACTATAGTATGGTACTAGTCATGACACAATCTTACAGAAAGGATTCAGAATCTTTATATTACCTTATTCGGCCATTGAACTGTGGGAAATGAGCTGCAAAAGGACCAAAATCTCTGCCAAATTAAGGTGGATGAAGTATAGTACCCAAGTTTTGTATGGGTATGGGTGCAAGACTTTGTTACGATATGAAATCAGTAGAAATGTGATTTTTTTGCACATGTTGGATCAGATAAGAGCCTTAAGAAACTTGTGAACGATATAGAGTAAGAAAGTCTGTCTATTGGTCAGAAAGAGGAAGTGAGTGCTTTATGGTATGGTCATGTAGAGACTTTATAAATGGGGTAGTGAGAAGAATGTATACTATATGAATGCATTTACAAGTGGGAGGTGTGGAAAACCTAAGTGATGATGACTGTATATAGTAAAAGAATATGTTGGAGTGCAGGGTATGGGATTTGAGGAAGCAAATGAATTGATCTTTAGTGGAAAAGTCTCTAGAGAAGGGAAAGAAGATGTATGCAGCCTTCATGGATTTGGAGGAAGCATATGACAGGGTGGATAGACAAGGATTGTGGAAAGTATTAAGAATATATGGAGTAGTTGGGAAGTTGTTGAAAGCCGTGAAGAGTATGTATGAGGGTGCTAAGGCTGCAGTGCGTGTGGATGGTGAACTGCGTGAATTTTTCCATTTGAAGGTTGGATTGAAACAAGGATGTGTCGTGTCTCCGTGGTTGTTCAATCTGTACATAGCTGGGGTTATAAAAGAGATACAAGGTAGGGCAGTGGATGTTGGAGTGGCCTTAGTGAGAGAGGGCAGTGTTTGAAAACTCCCTGTACTGTTGTTTGCAGATGATACTGCATTGTTAATTGAAGACAGAGGGCAGCTGCAAGGCTTGGTAGATTAATTTGAGAGGGTGTGTAAGAAACGGAATCTAAAGGTGAATGTAGGGAAGAGTAAAGTGATGTTCTTTGAGAGAAGTGAAGTCAGTAAATGTACAGTGAGATTGGATGGGGAGGATATGGAGAATGTGAGTTCATTTAAGTACTTGGGTAATGTGTTGAGTAAGGATGGAAGTTTAGAGGGTGAAGTGCTTGAAAGGATGCTGCAAGGAAGAAAAGTTGCTGGTTCCTTGAAAGCAGTGATAAGAAACAGGGAAGTGAGCATGGAAGTGAAAAAGCTGCTACATGACAGTATTGTGATACCAACTCTAACATATGGAAGTGAAGCTTGGATGCTGTTGGAAGGACAGAAGTCAAGAGTGAGAGCATTGGAAATGAGTTATTTGAGAGGAGCACGTGGAGTCACATGGAGAGACAGACTGACAAATGAGGAAGTGAGGGAGCATTGTGGTGTTGATGTGGATGTGACAGGAAGCATTAGGAAGAACACATTAAGGTGGTTTGGCCATGCAGAGAGGATGGAGAGTGAGAGGCTGACGAGAAAATTGTATGTGAGTGAGGTGGAGGGGGGGAGAGGAAGGGGATGGAGTGGAGAGGTATATGAGAGAGGGGTGTGTGAGCTGGGAGCAGGGCAGTGAAATGGCGGGGGACATAGCGACATGGAGGCGATTTGTTTGTGGCCACCCCTTATGGGATTAAGGTGTCTGGCAATAGATAGGTAGATAGATAGAAATGAATTGATAAAGGAGTGAAATGGATGGACAAGTATATATGGTGATTCACATGTCAAGGGTTGCATCAGTTTTCATAGTAGGTAATAAACAGAATGCTGTAATTCCATCCCCCAGGTACCTTGTTTGCAAAGAGCAACTTAAAAAAAAGATGGATTGTGAGAAGGAGCTACATTTCCAAAGGGTTGATTGATGTGTAAATGACTGTGGGTCATTTTGTTGAGCATGTAGTTCTTCTCTTTAACTTTTCTTTCTTATAGTCGAAATTCAGGCTAAAAGGATGATGAATTATTATTTATATGTTGTCACAGCAGTGAGATGGCCAACAGAGTGTGAAGTCTTGATTTGTGTTGCCTTGCATTATGGCTTAAGATGTTTCTCCTTGTATTTTTGCAAGGTAATGACACCAGTTCTTTACATCTTAGGTGCTGAATGAGGCTGAACGAAGTCGTCTGGTCCAAAACATTGCTGGCCACATAATTACCGCCCAGGAATTCCTTCAGGATCGTGCTATTAACAACTTCTCACAGGCATGCCCAGAATATGGGGCAGCGATACGTGAAGCCCTGACCCGCCTCAAATCACAGGCAGCCAATCACACTGCTGGGATCCATGCTGCCCCAGCTTCAAGTGCCAAACTCTAGTATCCACAGTTCTCGTACTGCTGTCACACAAACACCTCTGGAATTTTTATGCATCTCATCATCGCCATATTAGTATCATACAAACATTAGTTTCTTGTATTTCTGTGCATTCTAGCTTACATTTGTCAAGGCAGACTTTTATTGTTGGAAGCCATTATGCTAAACTACCAACACTGTTATATGCATGTCAAAATTTCTTTGATAACACTGCCCTACCAATACCAATGCCAGCATGACTTTAAATACTGTCATGTTTGCTCACATATGAAGAACTATCAACCACATGTGCACACACACACATGTACATACATTTTTAGTTTCTTCATTCTCTCCTCTGTATCTGTGGACACTGTGGGTTTCTCTCTAATGTAGCAGTTATTGAAGATAATTATTCTCAGTAGACTGAAAAGCATTTTCACTGATGACAACTGTTGGGTGCTGGTTTGTGATATTGTATTCAGTATAAGTGACCTTTAATACTAGTTGCTGCACATTTATACTTTTATGCCCTTTAAAAGCATTTAGTTAAACTGGTCAGAATAACCTGTTACTGTATATTATTTTTATATTTTAACTGTTTATTATTATAGTTTTGTTGTATATTGTATCAGCTGACTGATTTCAAGCAAAATATTAAATTGTAATTTATGTTGTAATATGCTGGATACAGAAGTTTATCTCTGTTCCAGCAACAGTTAGTGAATAATTTTATACCATTATTTTATTGCCTTTATCCGGAGGTATCAAAACAGTTCACAGCACATTTGTTAATCCCTTCATTTTGATGATGTGACTTTTAATTTTATTTTTACTGCATTTATTTATTTATTTTTTTCAGCTTAGACTTAGGGAGGACCGTAAGCAATGAAAAGATTAATTAAAGATACATTCAGAAGTCTACAACTTGAAAGTCTCTCATATGCTAGCTAGAACTGTTAAGTGATAGCAGGAGTAAAGTAAATAGCATTGTGGATTCAAGAAGTTAAATAATCAAGTTACAAGAAGTGCCAGGTCCTCTCTTGCTAGTTTATTTGAGCTGTCATCCTTGGGTAGAAAGTTTCATCCAAACAGGTGCACACTCTGGCATGAGGTTTATTATGCAGTATTCAATCATTGCAGCCAAGTTATCTCTGACCAGGAACAACTGAATGAACTTGTTGATCATTTAAGTATAGTAGTAGTAGTAGTAGTAGTAAGGAAATGTCCATAAAGTAGTAGTAAAGTGATATATTTAGAACCTTTGTAGCTTGGTGTAAATCGAGGAGCAACTGAGAGCCAGAGAAGTATATAAGGATGAAGTTGCCTGGAGTGGGTGCTGTCATGACGAACCTTTGTCTGGGCGATTCCAAGAGGGAGCAAGGTAGCATTCATGATGGTGTTAAAGCATAGTAGCTTTCAGAGTTGTGATTTGCCTAGATTTATAAGCATAAGGTTTTATGTTACCCTACCACTAAAGAATACGAATTTATTTGTGTAATTATCATGTAGCTGACTTTATTATTAATACTTACTGGTACATGCAAGTTGTTTGATAAACTAATGGACCACTTTTTTATCTCTACAGTATTTTCCAAACATTGGCCCTACAGTTGCTTGGCTTGTGCAAGAAAAGTGGGTATAGTCAATTTATTTCCATCTGCCAGAACTAGGCCAGCCCAAGTTAAATACTAAATTTTAGTTGCATGAAATCCAATGAGCCTTAATTTCAAAATAGGGATAAGTTTCCTACAGTGTGTCCACACTTAGCCATCAACTGAATTGAGAAGGGTTGAGGATCTTTGTCAGGTTAAAATAAACACTCAATCATATGAAAAGTGAAATGAGAGGATCATTGAAGAAAATGGGTGGTAGGAGTGATAAAAAATGAAAATAAAGTGGAAAAACAAATCAGTGGCAGATGAATATGAATGAGAAGTGGTGGAGGAGTTAAGAGTTAATGAAAGCTGAATGAACGGCTAGCCAGAGTGATCATTGATGTCAAGATTATTTGGTAATGGAGACAGTGGAAAATAACAGGTTGGCTAAGGGTTTTCGGCTTAGGAGGCTTCTACCACCTCTTCCCTATCAGTCTTGTTCTATATAGTAAACCAAGGAAGACAAGGGATGAAAGAATGTGAGTTGACCTTTGATGTAGAGATAGTACTGGAGAGCTGGTGCAGGACAGAGCAAGATGGAGGAGTACTGTCTGATAAAGCTGAGTAACCCATATTACATGGAAAACAGCTGTAAAACTGAAAATGATGATGGATGATGATGATGATGATAGGTTAATATTTTCATGCATAGTATTTATGCAGTCTATGTTGATGTAGAAGATATAAGTAAAATGAAAGAGAAAAATGAGATGTAATATAGCTACAGAAAGAATAGTAAAATCCACTAAGTTTATGGGAATGCAGTCCTAAGAGTGAGTGGCTGGAAGGAGGTGAAGCACATCAAGATGAGAAGATGAATCTATGAAAGAGGGAGGTGTGAGATGGACAAAGGGATTAAGGACAGAAAGAGTATTGGAGCCTATCACTCCTTCCATTCATCAACACAAAACAAAACTCACAGTCCAGTATGCCCTCTCTATAATGCAATCCCCCACACCGCAGCACCCTCACCTTATGCGCCTCAGTATGACAACACAATCATTCAATATAACCCCAGTAAAAGATCTCTGGGGGTGTCTGAAATAGCCAGTTCCCTGCAGTTTAGTGGGTTCATGTTGAGATGAGAGGGATCAAAAACCAATACTTACCACTACCTGGGCACTAGTGCTTTACCTAGATGATCTTTGGGTATCTGATGAGAGAGAGAGAGAGAATGAGAGAGATTAAAAAGGGATTAAAGAATCCCCGAGCTAGACCTTACAATGAGATCATATAGCCCCGCTAGGTAACAGGAGGGCGCTACCCCTCCCGGCACGGCAGTCCCGGGCGCGGATCGAACTTGCGACCCCCCGGTCCCAAGCTCGATGCTCTACCTTTGAGCCACCGTGCCCCCCAGAGAATGAGAGAGAGAAACAAACTGATCACACAGAAAAATAAACTTGTATTGATAGCTTGATAAAATTAGCAAAACACTCATGACTTGTCACATACAGACTACTGGTGGGTGATATGTATTCAACAGGAAAAAAAAAAAAAAAAAAATAAAGTACAAGTACTATATGGTTACCCACAGGCTTTATATTTAATATGACCCTTTTTCATCTTAGGTAGTCTGATGAGTAATGATGGAAGTTTAAAGGATGAAATATTTGAAAGAGTACTGCAGGGAAGAAAGGTTGCTGGTTCACTGAAAGCAGTGACAAAGGATAGGGAAGTAAGCAAGGAAGTAAAACAGTTGCTGTATGATAGTATTGTGATCCCCACTCTGTTGCTGTTGTTGAGTAACCCCAGTCTGTCCAGCCAAGCAGACCCATCAACTGCAGGCAAGCACCCATCCCTGCAGGGCCATCCTGTGCAGTTGTGCAGTAAACTGATGTGCCCTTCTGGTGGACAGAACCTCACCAAAACAAGGCATGTAGAAGAGCATGGATATTTGGTTCCCAGATGGATGCTGTATCTGCATCAGTCCACCCAGCAAGCAGGTAAACACTCAGTGATCTGGTTATGTGGTTACCACCCAGCACTGTAAACTGTTTCCTGGATGACAGGAAACTTCAGTATTAGGCTTGTTATCCAGTGTAGAGAGCAGTATACTGATGAAAGAGGAGACTTTGAGAAGGTGAGGGGCGTAAGAGGTTGGAACTTTTTTTTTTTTTGAGCAAGGGTAAGAGTGTAGGGGACCAGGGCTACACTGACCCTCTACCCTAAGTGGTAGGCCTGTGTAAGCAAGGAACCCTACGCAGCCGTTAAATATCAGCTTCTATGGAATATACGGTTGGAGCACCTTTACCCACAGGCCCACAGGGCATCCTTTTGGTACTGTGGTTGCAATGCAGTGCAATGAATAATTTCTTTGACTACAAGGCCTAAATTTTTCTTTTGCAGCTACCAGACTTACTAAGCACTGAAACATCCTAGCAAGATAGTTTTTTTTTTTTTTTAACAGGGTAAAAGCTTTTCTTCTTGTAAAATCTCAAAGCCAATAAAATAGCCTCCATCTTGATTGCTTAACAGTACCAATTGATTAACACTAGAATATGATGCTGTAGTCAATTTTTAATCATCTGTGGGAACTAGACCACTCCCAGATACTAAATACAAATTGGATGCATAAGATTTTGAACTTTCACTATGAGGTACGAATAAGTCTCCTTGGTTACTAGTCAGTTATACCCTCCAATCTCATTAGATCTGGCTATCATCTAAGCTGAAAAGGAATTAGGTGTCTCTCAGATGAAAGAAAAAAAAAACGCGTTATAGTTAACGAGAAATGTTAAAGGGCACTCTTTGCCGCCGAGCAACCTGAAATAGGCTACAAAACTACGAAAATCTGGGCCGCCTTAAGGTGAAAATGATATAATCGACGTCATAAAGGACTCTTTTGCATGTTTTATGAGGTTAGATAATAAAAAAAATTACAGGTATTTCTAGAAAAATGAAGATGGATATATTTTGGTGGGTATAAGGCCTTGCGTCCACAACTCGAACAGCGATCAGCAAAGTCTACATAAAATGCTCACTGGGTTATTTTAGCGTTTATTCACGTATTGTTGATGAAGCATATTTAACATTTACAGTAACTCACATATGTTTTTGAGCAATTCTATGAACCTTCAGTGATGAAAAGTCCGCATGTTTTCTGTTGTGATTGCCTGAATTATCATTGGAACCAGGAGCGGAGGACAGGTGTGCTGGGGAATTTAGATTTACCTTATGAAGTTGTTTTTTATTGATTACCATAGTTCTAGAGATAATAGCCGTTGGCCAGGACTTAAATGAGCATATTGTGTTGATTTTGAACTATATGAAATACGCCATTAAGGATGGATATAAGAAAATTGATGATACGAAAACTACCCTTACCTGAGGATGGATGAGGGCTAGGCGATAATGGCTGATGCTCAAGCCATCGGTAATACTGTATATTTATCAGCCTCAATGCAGGCCACATAGAAAGCTAACCATGTAAGAACTATTGTGTGTTACAGGAAGATTGCCAGGTATTTATTTGAAAAGAGAATTGAGGAATGTAGAAGGCAGATGGAGTTGTTCTATACGTTATATGATAGCCGTGTAAAGCTAGCGGAGGATGAGGGTAAGGCGATAATGGCCGAGACGCAAGCAAACTAATATATTTATCAACCTCCATCCAGGCCACATAGAAAACTAACCATGAAAGAAAGAGTGTGTGTTAGAGTAAGATTACCAACTACATATCTGAATAGAGAATTGGATATTTCAGAAGGCGATAGAGAAGTTCTAGACGATGAAAGCCATGGAGGCAAGTAAACAACAGAATTCCTCAAGTTTGGCCAAGGTAGGCAAAAAACTAACATTTCTCCATTTGGAGGGCTGACCTGTAGCATTAGCTTAACACAAGAACATGGTATTTGGCACGGAAAAGTGGCATGGGAAGGCAGTAGAGCTAGCTGCTTCTTGAGCTGTGGGAAATTAATAATGCCTTCAGGTGGACCTCTCATTTCGGATCACTTGCTAATACCGCCTTAAGAATCTTGGATTATTGTACAGTTCCTAGCTTCTTCGCTGACGAGCAGTTAGCTGTAGTTTATAAGAGTCATGTGCGCTCTCAGCTGGAATATTGCTCACCTTTGTGGAATGGATATGGCGAGGTAGCACTAAAACAACTAGACAGGATTCAGAACAAAGCTATTAGAATTATTAATAACCCTGCTGTTACAAATAAACCACCTCCCCAACAGGTAAGAAGGGATGTTGCCTCCCTTGTATTATTTTACAGATACTTTTATGGCAAATGCTCAGATGAAGTTGCATCCTTTGTGCCATCTCTATGCCTTCCCCTGTGCTACACAGGCATCTGTCTGCGCTCATGACTAGAATGTCACACTGCCATTTTGCAGAAACTCCGCCTGTCGAAATCTTTTATTCCCAGCATCTCTTTGGAACTCACTTCCCCAGAGTTGTTTAAGCCTACAGCAGTTCAAGTCCAGCTGTTACAGATTTCTTATGAATGGAGGACACCAGTAACCTGGTGTATGGATTAGCTTATTTTTCATTTTTTCCTCTCTGTTCTGTTATTAAAAAAAAAAAAATGTAAAGTAGTGGTTAGAGTACCAGAGTTGTAGTGGCAGCCATGCTTAAGCCTGATCCCATGCAGTGCCTTGAGGCTTTTTGATCATGTAATTTCACCAAAGGGAAGTAGACTGGTCAGCTACTCTTTAATGTACAAGCTATATTTCTGTTGATAATATGACGTTTTAGCATTTATTTGTGTTGGTGACATAATGTGTTTTAGCATTTACAAATACACTCTCAATTATCCTGCGTAATTTAGCCAGGTATTGCATAGTACCCCCGCCCCCATTGGCTCAGTATTCGGTGTTGTCGGATGTGTCTTTATTATCTGTCTCATCCCTCTGACCTAAAATCTTTCCCATGAGTAAAAGATGAAAATTAGGCATAATACAGGGAGTCCCTGATATACTAAGCCCCAATATACGAAGATTCGAAGGTACGAAAGTGAAAAATATAGGACGTTCCCCCATACGAAAGGCATATGCCTCGATGGTATGAAAAGCTCAGTAAGAAAATGATTCAAATTTGGCGTGCGACTGACTGCAGCAGCACCATCGTTTGTGGTGAGGCAAGTAACTACCTCCGCTTCGTTCCAGTCCGCGTCCTGGCTGTGTAGTGCATGCCTTCTATACTCCAAGAATCTTTCACATCTTGCATCATGCCACCCAAGTGTCCTTGACCTTCATTCATCATCAGCTGTCGAGCCTTTCAAGAAGAAGCAACACCAAACCCTGATGTTGGAGTGCAAGCTTGATATAAACGAGAGGCACGAGGAAGGCCAGGGCGTGTGTGAGATTGGGCCTCACCTGTATATGTACAGAACTGTTCTCTATTTTATACTCAGTAATTTGATGAACAACTGCTGAAAGTTCATTTAGCTTTTATTAACATTTCTACGGTAGATTTAAGAACTTACAACCAGCCTAGTATAGTACAGAATAGTTAGTTGACAGTTTTTTTTAGGGCTCCTGGAATGCGGCTCCTCAGTTTAAGTTTCTTATGTGGGACAATGCTTCAGTGTACGAAAAACTGATATACCGTACGAAAGATTTTAAAGGTACCTACCCCTTTCGTTTATTGAGGACTTCCTGGACACACAAAATTCGGTACAGTAATTCAGTAATACGGCACCAGTTGGCTACTATTTATGAGCTGGTCGATACACCACGATGCCGGATATTGCATGGAACTGCTGGTTACGTTCAGTTTTGGCACAAGGTATTGCTTTAATGGATCCAAGCCAGCAGTGGCGAGTATTGCATTGGGCTGGATGTTGCTGCGACAGATAATTGAGAGTTTACTATACGGTACACTACTCTGATGGCATATTTTTTTAGTTTTTGGTTCTTTCATCCCCCCCGCCTTCCCTAAAATTCTATGGTGGCAAAAAAAAAAAAAAAAAAAACTGGATACAAGAAGTGAATGTTATAGTGTGCTTGTGAAGTTAGATCTTCTTACTTGTTTTTGCTCTTTGAAGGTTGTGACCTTGACTGTGGCTGTTATGCTGCCAGGATTAATTTCTGCTCAGTCTGGTATTTATTTTTTATTTTTTTTAAGATAGCTTTGTATGGACAGAGACTAACTGGAGGGGTAGTGTATATTCTTCATTAATCTCTGCATTATTAGGGTACCCAAGCTGAAAAATAAATAGAAATAAATAAATAACCATAGCATTAAGAGTAAAGTCAGTCACCATTTTCAGGGGGTTAACCAGTCATTGCCAGTGCCCTAGGCTGAAAAAGCCTGGTAGCAGTAAAAGTAAAATAAAACTGAATTGAATGGGTAAACAATTCAGTCTAAGCCTTTGACCCATTTGTTTCCCACTTCATATTTACCCACAGCTGATATGGTGGTTGGGTGGGTGTGAAGATGATGATGATTCTTACTGTTGATATTTGCAGGTGATTGGCTGGCCAAGTGTGCCGGTGTAGATCTAATTGGTGGAGATGCAGCAACAGAAGAGTGATCGAACATGATAGGCCTGGGTGACAACTCATTACCATGGCAACCACATTATGGGTTAGTGTTCATGTTTGTGCAGAATTATTATAGCATTTGATGATGGATGGATATTTGTTCTATCTTGAGGAGGGTGTAAGAGAGCATTTCTAAGCATACACGCATACTTACCAACATATCAACTCTACCTTGTCATTGCTCTTGGTTTATATTTTTCATTCTTCATTTTATTTATGTCAGTTTATATCTTTTAACTCCAATAAGAACAGCACTAACTATTCAGGGTTATGATTATTATTTGTATTTTGTGTGTCTTAATATATTTTTTAAATTACTGTTTTGCTTTAGTGCGGGTCAACACATACCCTTGAACATATGTTGACAACACGGTTGGCACCATGTTTGGGTACATGTATGCAGCAGTATTTGGACAGGTGTATGCAAACATGTTTCAGTGCACTTCGAACACTGGCAGCAGAGGCAGTGAGATGTGAATGTCCATACCAGGCAACTGAGACTTCATCATGTTGTTGCCAACATGATCTGGACACTGCAGTTCCCAACATTTTTGCAGCCTGTTCGTTATTGTGTTGCANGGATCTAAGAATGAATATCTGGTCTACACAACCTCTTCCCTTCCTAAAACCTCCTTGTTCTTCTCCAACTAATTCCTCAGTAATTTCCCTAACTCTGTCAATAAGTATCCTACCATATATTTTTCCTATTACACTGAGAAGGCAAATGCCCCTATGATTACCACACACTGCTTTTTCCCCTTTTCCTTTGTACAGAGGAATAATTATACCTGACTTCCAATCCTCCGGGACTCTACCCTCCTCCCAAGCCAATCTGCACACCTTCCACATCCATTCTATTACTATCTCTCCCCCATGCTTCAGCATTTCACCACACACTCCATCAATTCCTGGGGCTTTCCCCATTTTAACTTTCTTCATTGCTTCCACCACTTCCATCCTGGTGATTTCTTCCTCTCTTCTCACAACCCTCCTTCTCCCTGCCATTCCCCAGCCACTTATACTTGCATTACTTTCATTCTCTATGTTCAACAGTTCATTAAAGTGTTCTCTCCATCTGTTTACTTTTTCTCCCTTCTCCACTAGTAATCTACCATTTTTATCTTTCACACCCCCACTGACTTCGTTGGCACCCTGTCTAGCTCTCTTTACCTCCTTGCAGAACATTTTCTTACATTCCCTCCACTTTGCACTCAAATTCCTTCCAAATTCCTCATCCACTCTCTTACTCTCTCTTACTAATCTTTTCACCTCTCTCCTCCTCACTACATATAACTTTTATGCATTAGATGGAGCTAGGATTTGGGGGTTGAATGGTGAATGAAGTGTGTGGCCTAATTAACCCTTTCGCGCACGGTACCACGATTTGCGTTACACGTGGTGTGGTGTGCCAAAGCACAGGACTTCAAATCGCATGAAAACGCGAAAAAAATTAACCAAAAAATAAGTTTTTGGTTGATTTGCATCAAATTTTGTAGCATTCTAGCAGCCACGTGTCTGTCCCGAGGTAAGACTTTGGCAACACTGCAATGACTCCTACGTGCCTGTATGTAGTGATAGAATCTCAGTGCTCCACTAGCAGCCAGACAGCAGGGTCGTGCTGTGTTGTGTTGTCCCTTTAAATCCGCCAGTTTTCCCCTCCCTCCTGAGGCTGAAGCCATTATTGAAATACAGTAATCCCTCCAATATCCGATGTAATAGAGCCAAAGGCATGTCCGGTTGGTTTTGTCCGGATACTGGTCCTGAAGCTCCAGCACTGGTTTTTCATGACCCTAACCTAACCTAACCTAAATCAGAAAACTACCTTCCTACCTCCCTAGTGGACATGTATAGCACTTATTTAGGTCCCTTTTCACATAAATAATGCATACATAGCATGAATTTATTGAATTTTAACCAAAAAATGATGATTTAGGGGTGAGTGAGTCATAGGAGCTCAGAACTTGCCAGCATAGTATAAGTAAGTATCGGACATGGAAATCATCTTTTCTCACATTTTATGCACTAAATTATTGGATACAAAGCATCAAATACAGTAAATGATGTTAATTGCTACCAGAAAAATGGTTAGGTTAGGTTAAGTTAGGTTAGGTTTGGTTATGTTAGGTTAGGTTATGACCGGACATGAAATTCACTGCTTCAACCTTTTTCATAGCTGGTGCATTTAATAACCATGCATGAAAGAATTGAATTAAAAGCAGGAAATTATGATTAACGCAATGTTAGGTTAGGTTAGGTTAGGACCGGACATAAAATTCACCGCTTCAACCTTTTTTCTAACTGTTTTACTTAAGAACCATGCATGAAAAAATTAAATAGCAAGCAGGAAATTATGATTAACATTTAGGGTAATTTTTTAACACATGTACAGCATGATGAAAACAGGTTTGGCATGAAAATCTTTATGGTAACCATAGGTTAGGTTAGGTTAGGACCGGACATGAAATTAACTGCTTCAACCTTTTTCCTAGCTGTTTTACTTAAGAACCATGCATGGATAAATTAAACTGCAAGCAGGAAATTATGATTAACATTTAGGGTAACTTCTTAACACATTAACAGCATCATGAAAACAGGTTAGGCATGAAAATCTTTATGGTAACCATAGGTTAGGTAAGGTTAGGACCGGACATGAAATTAACTGCTTCAACCTTTTTTCTAGCTGTTTTACTTAAGAACCATGCATGGAAAAATTAAATAGCAAGCAGGAAATTATGATTAACATTTTCGGTAATTTTTTAACACATGTACAGCATGATGAAAACACGTTAGGCATGAAGTTAGGGTACTTACGAACAAAAAGCGGCCGTCCTGATGTAATAACCCACTCTACCATCTCAGACTCTGACAGGAAGATGCTGCACCTGACACACCTTTCCACTTGAGAATCACCAGCACTTCTCACCAACACTTTCACCAAGGTTTTTTTTTTATAACTGGAATAACATCACTTCACTGCACTGTACACAACAGTAAATTCCTGTGTGGTCTAGTGATGATCCATGGAGCCTTGTGAACTTCTCAGCAGCAGCTTTCAGCTCCGTTCCACATACCAACACACCAGCAGCACGTTGTTGTCGATACGAAATCAACGTGGAGCAGTCGATGTCTGCATACTTAGGAGTAAACATCACCTTCCTCTGCACGTTTCGTCTGGTCTTCGATGCGAAATCAGCCGTGTACTGCTGTAGTTTGTCTTAGGACTTCTTGATATCAAACAAGGTGGAGCGAGGGAGGTTGAACTCACGTAAGATGTGCCCTGTTGACCAGCCGGCGTCCACCTTGTCCAATATCTGCCTCTTCTTCTCCAGAGTCAGAACCACTCTTTTCCTCTTCTCAGGAGGCGGGGCCATCATCACACACATGATGAAGAAGGTGAAGAGCAGTATCAAGCACTGTAGGAGGTAGGGTATCACCACAAAAGCAATCACTTCGGCCGCCATTTTCGGAGTTGTTCACGAGGGAGGAGGGGAGTGGGTAATGGCGACCGATAGTGGCGTCACGAGTGTAAACAGAGGGGATCGGCGTGCGCGGGAAATTCAAACTGACGCGGTCCCAGAAAATTGAAAATTAATCGATTTTTTCCGGATTTTTTTTCATTTTGGGGGTTGGGCAGCCCAGAATGTCCGGTTAGTGAGTATGTCCGGTTATTGGACATCCGGATATTAGGGGGATTACTGTATTGTGACTGTACAGTGTTTTTTACTATACTGTGAAGTGATTGTGTCTATTGAACATAGATATATTGTTTGTAAAGCATTGGGGCCTGTTATGAGCCATTAGGCCTAGAGACAGAGTCTGGTTTGTTATAGCGGGGTTTCCACTCACCCTGGCCGTAAAATGATGTATTTTACCCTTATAGTGAAGCCATTACTTATATCTGTGAAACATATAGTGCCTGGATTAGTGAAATAGCTGACCTACCATAGCAGGCATTATGTTATGCCATTGAGATACATAGACATATGCATTAGTTGCTAAGGGAACAGGCGGTCTCATACGCCATACAGTAAGGAAGGGAATAACAGAGGAGGCTGGGATGGAATCACGTGATAGTGTTTTATACTGCATATGGATCAGTGTGAAATATACATATAAAACAGTGCAGCGAGTGTTTACCGAGAAATATTGTGTGCATTGACTGACAGCGGAAAGTTACGTAATGATCAGAGACAAGAAAATACGCCACACAGCGACACATATATGACATTATATACGTATGTCGTGCAGCAAATGTTCTTGGAGAAATCTATTGTGTGCATCGCATGTGTTAGGTAAGCGTGGTGCAAGGAACAGAATACGCCACACACACACACTTACACACACACACATGCATATATACACATACACACACACACTCACTCACACACCCACGCACACACACACACACAACTCACACACTACCTAACTCATCTTCAATTCCTTCAAGTTCCTGCCAGCAGCTCAGCACCTCTGGAAAAAGTGAGTATCCATATTTTGTTGATTTGTACATTGACCTGTTTCTATATTTCTATATTTTTTTCACAAATAAGTATTGTTTTTTACATATACACATATGAGATGGAAGAAAGTTCAACTTTAGTATCAGTACCTAGCAAAAAGACTAGCGGAAATGTCGAGTTACTGAGAGCACTATCAAAGAGCTTATGATATTTCACGTGTATAATTTGAGTAAATGATAATAATAATAATAACAAAACTTAACGAGCGAAAATATGTAAGTATTCGTGAGGCAGGGAAATTGAGCATTTTTATCTCGCTTGTGGGCGAGGAAGAGTGTTCTATCTTTGTCGTCCATTTACTCCAAAATTATTTGAACATATCGATTTCCTGTAAGAACCATGATAAAGATCAGTGAATTCTACGTATGTACAAGACATAAGTATGTAATTTCTCTAATGAAAAGTTGTGGTTACGTAGGCGGATATTGTGCGTGCATGGCGAAAGTGCACCACGGCCGCGAGTACCCTGTAGTTTTTTGCAATTTACTCGGAAACTATGAGGCGTATCAAAACAAAAAGGTATCAGGAGAAAGCTTATGAAATTCTACATAAGATTATGTAATAAAAACATAAGGTGTGTGAGAAAACTTCTGCAGTATACCTCCCTGAACAAAAATCATTTTTTTTTAAACAAAAATGGCTTTTAGTTTTTGGCCATTTTCTCGAAAACTACAAATCGCATCACAACCGGACATACCTCATTAGAAAGCCAATGAAGTTCTCTATCAAAACTTATAACAACATTTTTCTGTATGATGGAAAACACTCAAACAACGATGTTGGGAAGTGAGATCAACGTTCCAAAATGTTTATTCACTGCGGCCTAGTGTACTTTTATTCATATTTTTCTGGTTTTTCTCTTGGCTTATCAGCTAGAACAAACATCGGCGAATAAGATGATGTGAGTTTCAGGGCAAAATTTTGAGGTTTGGGTGGCGGAAATGAGGCGAGAATATGTGTAATTTGTGTACCGCGGGCTGCCAGCAGAGTGCGCGGGGGAGTAAAATTGAGAGCTGTGAAACTTAATAAAACTTACTGTGCGCGAAAGGGTTAATTAGACAGTCTTAAGTTCTCATACTTCAGAGTTTTTTCTTGTCCTATAGACCCATTACCTCATTGTATCCTTAGGTGGGAAATGTGTGTGTGTGTGTGTGTGATAAGAAACAGCACTAAATACATTCACATCTTACCAGCTGTGGGTTGTGGCATTGTGAGGCTTTTTTTTTCCTCTGTTCTTGCTGTGTAGACTATTTTAATCAGACAGGGAGAGATTTGGACTCAGAAATACATCATGTAGTTTTCATTAACCCACATCCTCCCCCCCATTACTAGGGTACACTACTAAGCAGGAAAAAAATAGCAAGAATGAAATAATTGAGGTAAATTAAAAATAAAGACACATTACCAGATTGAAGGGGTTTGAATGATCAGTTACTGTAACTTCCTGCTGTTTTATTTGTCCTTGTATTTTTTTCCCCCCTCCCCCTCCCATGCCACAGAACATACTAAGATTTGTCTTTTTTTTTTTTTTTTTTTTTTTTTTTTTTTTTAAATGCCCCATTACATACCCGGTACTGAGTTTGTCATAAGTCCTGTGTTTTTGTATGCATAGGAGGTATTCTAGCGTTATATCCATACCTTTACCTTTATCTAATATGTTAATATTCTCTTTCAGAAACAACATCAATAGCTATTAGATTTAGATTACTCAGAAGAGATTTCTTAAATTAGGGTAGATAAATTGCTGAGTAAAAAGTGCCAAGGAGTATTCTTAACCAACTGGAATTATGACCCCAAGTGCCATTTCCAAGCCACCCAGGAGGTAGACACTGGTTCATTTTTTAATGGCATCCCCAGTGGGCCTACTCCACTGTAGAAATGGAATTATTGAGGAATGTATGCCGTCTCTGTAGACTGGTTAGGGTTGGAAACTAATTGATAAAGAAGAGGAAAGGGGGAGGGGGGAAAGTATGAGATGGGATGAAGTATACAGGCCTGATGATGGAGGACAGGGTGACACGGAGGCAGTTGGCTAGTATGTGGCCACCCCTTTTGAGGATAAGAGCATCTGGCAATAGCAAAGATGTGTAGTAAGGAAGTCTGAAGGGGTGTACATTATTGTGTGCTTTCATATAGAGAAAATGTAAGTAAATAGGAGGTGAAAAGGGTATATGTGAATGAGTTTTAAGACAGAAGAATGTGTGTAGTAACGTGGATGGAACGTATGGTAGGAAAGTGGATGTATATGATAAGTGAGAGTAAATAAGTGAAGCTTGGAAGTCACTGAAGCATAGAGCATCCTGTCATAAGGGTTTGACACCCATTTTTAAACTTAATAATTGATTAACACTGTCTGGTAGGTATTGTGAAGTACATCTATAAAGGAAAATTACCTCCCCAAAAATATGTGCAGATGATTAGGCCTGTGAAAGCAAGTCAGGATTCTGGGGCATAAATGGTGATTGAATAAGTGAGCAGTCCATTTCACTAGGCATGCTGTTTGCTCTCTGTTGTGTATTCTTTGCTTTTTGGATCCCATCTCACTCTGTCCTGGTAATAGTTATTATTATTAGTTGTATGTTTTAGTACATCTTGTTAGTGCTGGCTCAGGCTTATCTGCTTGCATAATTTTTCGGATAGTGGTAGCCTGGCTTCTGTCTCTTCCATCTTCAAGGGGTCAATGTGGGAGTGACACTTTTTTTTTTTTCCTACACAGTGCTGATCATCCCCTTTGAAGATTTTTTTTTTTCTACATAGTGCTGGTCTACTGGTTTTTTTTTTTTCTACTCTGCACAGTGCTGATTACCTCTTTTGAAAATAGCACCATTGATTTTCTACAGAATGTTGCTTACCTCATTGAAAATTTATTGTGTATGCTTTCCACAAGTTAATCTAGTTACATTTTTCCCAATTTATTGCCACAAAATTCCTCCACCTTTTACTGATATTCATAATGCTGTTGCCTGGTTGGAGTTGTGGCACATGCACATGCTATCACACTTTTTCCTATAATCTTTTGGTTTCAGTATGGAAACTTTCAGATATAAGCCTATCAGAATGACAAATTCATAATGCTTATAATTCAAGATTCATTTTTGAAGGAGTCAGGGGGATATGATAAAGTAAAAGAAAAAAGCCAATCCCATATTATCCTCATTGGGGTGTAGGAACTTGAGAGTTGAACGCCAGGTTATCAGTAGGCTGCAGTGAATCTATTCTTTTGTCTTGCAGCAGCCCTGAAGGATGCACTGTACTAAGGGAATTTATCAGTCAGCATTGTGCCCCCTCCTGGAAATCCTCCAGTGAGATGGCTGGGACAGATATCTGATAGGCTGCTTTGTAAAGTTTAGTGTGTTGAGGATATTGATATATTCTGGTTGTTATTATTATTTTGTGGTAGGTGGAGGTGCTAACCATCCACTCACTCAGTGTAGTGCTGCTCTCGGGTGTCTGTCCTTTCCTCTCCTCCATCCTTCTTTCCTTCCATCCTCTTCTGTCTTTTTTCCCTTCATTCTTCCCTCGTCCTTTTGCCTGTGGGTGATTTGACACTCCCTCTTCGTCTTTCTTTCCTTCGTTTGTTCCTCTTCCTTCTGCCTGTGGGTACCTCTACACTGAGTGACAAGCCAAATGGTTTCCTGTACACCAGGAAACCATTTACTATGCTGGGTGGTAACCATATAACCAAATTTTGGTCCCAGGTGGTTTAATGGATAATTACGGCACTCCAATCGGATTGAGCCAGTGAAGGTTTATATCCAAGGGGTAGTTGGGGTTTATTGCTCAAGTAATGCCACTCAGGGATGAGTGAGGCTGGTCACTCTTATCTTAAATGTTAGGACCAACTTGTCTAACCCCAGGCTTCTACGCTCATCATGGGGCAATGTAGGATTGGATGTTGAATGAATGAATGAATTATTATTATTACAGTATTTATTTGTGCTGGGAGGGGGTTGATTGCAGCTAATACCCTCTTCAGACAAAATGATCCACAGGTATACATGGATGCAAATGCTTATAGAGGCTGGGGGAGTGGACTTTCTGACCACCACTTAAGGTGGTGGTGAAAGTCAAGATCCAAATGAGATGGAGGAATAGAAGAAGGGAAGGACAGGAGGGAGTAGTTCAAAGAAGGATGGTAGAAAGGCTACAAGAGGATGGCAGAATGGCAGAATATAAGATATCCACAGAAGAAATCTGTGCAGCATGTGAGATGGTGTGTGGAGTGAGTGCAAGGAACAGCATGGAGGAATGAAGAGGTGAGACAGGCTGTGGCACAAAAGAAGAAAGCATATAGTGAGTGGATGAGAAACGGGTGTGGAGGAAATTGAGAGATGGAAGAGAGAATTATATGTAGAGAGGAAGAGAGAGGTGAAAAGATTAATAGAGAGGAAGAGAGAGGTGAAAAGATTAATAGAGAGGAAGAAGAGAGTGGATGAGGAATTTGGAATGAGTTTGAGTGTAAAGTGGAGGAAATGTAAGAAAATGTTCTGGAAAGAGGTAAAGAAGTTTAGACAGGGTGCCAAAGAAGTTAGTTGGGCAGTGAAAGATAAAAATGGTAGATTACTAGTGGAGAAGGGAGAAAAAATGAGCAGATGGAGAGAACACTTTAAGGAATTGTTGAACATAGAGATGAAAGTAATGCAATGAAGAAAGTCAAAATGGAGAAAGCCCCAGGCTTTGATGGAGTGTGTGGTGAAATGCCGAAGCACTGGGGAGAGATAGTAGTAGAATGGATGTGGAAATTGGCGTGGGAGGAGGGTTGGATCCCGGAGGATTGGAAGTCAGGTGTAATTATTCCTCTGTACATTGGAAAAGGGGAAAGAGAAGTGTGTGGTAATCATAGAAGCATTTGTCTTCTTGTAATAGGAAGGCTTCACAGAAATTTACAGAAAGGGTTAATTTATCAACAGACCTGAGAATATCTCCTAAACACTTATAATTTTTTTTTTCAGGGGTTGTTAATACTGCTGATGAAGATGATGATCCTGTTATTGCAGCTGCTTCTCCTGGGGTCCTGCTGCTGCTTCTGGAGTTCCTCCTCTTGCAGCTTCTGGAGTTCCTCCTGCCATTGGTGTTCATCTGCTGCAGCTGTATCTGTCGTCTTGGCATGGCCAGGGTGGTACTGGCCACTTTATATCACTGGGGAAAACTCCATGACTGGCCTGAAGAGTTTCTTCTCTAGGCCCACCCCATAACTCTTGGCCACCCCAGTATTCATGTCCTAGCTATGTTCCTGCAGCTTCAGCTACAAGTGCTTCTATTCTTGCTGCTACTACCACCTTTCTGAGATTTGTGAGTTGCCTGACGTGGCTGGAATATTTGAACTTCAGCATTCTAATCTCTGACCAGTTGCAGAATAACACAAGGATAACAGTTATGTGGCTCTGCATCCATTCCATTTCACTTAAGCCAAGTTGATGTGGACACAGTATGTTAACAGTTGCTCCTCTGCTTTGGAAATTATTATTGAGAATTCCTCACCCCATCCTTAGGTGGGAAAAGGAGGTTGGGCTATTGATGAATGGTGATGATGGATAATGATAACGTTGATAATTGTGATGATCAGCTCCATACCCTAGGCCATTGACCATGTGGCAGATTATTCCACCCGAATGGTATACAAGGTCACTTACTTCACCTAGGTACTCATTTTACATGCTAAATAACAACATGATGATGAGGATGATGATAAGGTGTTAGGATTCAGTCCCAGGCATTATCAGAATGGCATGCTCTTAGGAACAATTCAAGGCCTAATAAAGCCTTAAGCTGGTAAGTCTTGAAGTAAAGTTCTATATTGGGAGAGCAACTGTGTTTATTCCATCTAACACAAGCCTTAAGTAAAGTTCTAAGTTGGGAGAGCAACTGTGTTTATCTAACACCAGGTGGTTTTATTCAGCTGAGAGTGATTCTTAGGATGTAATAATCTTATTTTAGTGTGTGCTTAATTGTCATAGTTCTTTCACTGTAATGACCCAGGTGTAAGAGAAAGCAGCTTACCTACCCCCTTACCTACCTACTTACCACCCAACCCACCATCCTACGCACCTACCCGCCTACCTATTTACATACCTACCCACCTACTTACCTACCCACTCACCTACCTACCTGCCTACCTGTGTAAGAGTGAGCAGTCGAATATTTTGCACTGACCCATCTTGAGTCAGGACAGGGCAGCAGAACCATCTGTAAACAGCCTAGGGGTGACATTCAACACCACTCCTACTGTCTAGCCCTAGCTTAGAAGTTTGTACGAGAAGTCAGAGAATTGCTACAGGTACACTTGGTAGGGGTAACATCTGGTCCCCTTCAATAAAGCCATTGACTGGGGAAGACAGAATTTTTTAAAGATTTCTTGAAATCCTGAAGTAACTCAACATCCCACATCTCACACAGGTTTTTGTCCATTTACCAGCTTTTTTCATATAGCTCAGTGGTACAATAACACGAAACTTTTACATACTTTCCATTGCACTTCTTCGTGACTTGCTTTATTCTTTTTGCTGAACTATTGCTGACATTGCAATTGTAGGTTAAAGTAACAAGAGCATAGTAAGCAAATTCCCCAGATATACCATTAGTATGTAGTCCTGCAGCCTTTCCTTTGCTATGGTTAGCCTTAATCAACTGGCTAAAATATTGCACTATATCAGTATTCTTAAGCTTACAACCAGATAGATAGGTACACATAGTTACACATTACATAGGTACCGGTACACTGATTAATTGCTGGATAAATGATTGGTAGAAATACAGTATAGCTAGATTTTTTTTTCTAGACAGAAACGTCTAGAAGTATGAGATGCACAGAAAGGTTTAGGTCATTTTTGTTGTTTTTGGCTGCTAGTACAGTAGTTCTCTCAGTTGAAAAAAATCTGGTGTTAGTATAATAAAAGTGGCTTGTCTTCTGTGTGGCTGTGGTGATTTCCTAACATCATTTCTTAGCAAGCCTCCTATGCAACGGAGAAGACACCCCAGTTAAGTATGTATGTAATTATTTACTGATTATTTGCATTATTATTATTGTTGATATATTACATGATGTACAGAGGACACAAAACATTTTATAGCCAGTGTTTGTCCAGTTTTCTTTCTTCCAGCACTTCAGATTAGCTTACTGGATTAGCATAGTGTACCGGTATATGTTAAACCTCCCAAATCTGATGATCACTTTTCCAAAAACCTACTCTTAACAGTATACGTTTCATTCAGTTTTCCCAGCAGCATTATCAGTGTTGGAGATCAGTCACTGAACTATCAGAGATTGCTGCTGCATTTTCAATTTCAGTCACTCACACCAGTCGTCCCTGTGATGCAGGCATTGGTCATTTGTTCCTTTATTTTTATAGTTACATGCAGTGCTTCACCGATGGGCCAATGCCATTATCTGTCTGCACACTATGTTTACATCCATCTGTGGGATGTTGGACAACATATTCACAGCCACCCATTCATTCACTTTTTTTTCTTTTTTTTTGCAGAGAGGCCTGCAATTGAGCTGCTCACAGATGTAGTCCTTAATGGGCAACATCCAGTTGGAGTGCCTTAACCCCTTACACAACCATGTGTCTGTCTGGTTGTATGTTACCACGAAGTGTAGTAAATTATATCCTGGGTAGCAAGAAGCCACTTTGCTTGTCACTCAGTGTAGTCCTGAGATGTCCACTTGCATAAAATTCATCGAACCATAGCTGTGAGGTAGGGATGAATCTCCATTAGTGGTCAAATCAGACATCCAGTTTCAGTACCTCCTGCTGTCAGCTGAGCTGAAAGGAGTTAGACATCTTTGCCAGATTCAAGTTAAGTGACTAAAGTTACAGACAACTGGCCAGCCTTATGCTGGCACAGGCTATAAAATGTACCAAGAATTCTGTCCTGAGCACGAGCAAAAGTATGTAGACACTTCTCTGCCGGCTATAGCAATGGAAGGTGTTATTTGAAATATTTTACATGACATGGGCTGCAGACCAAAGCTACTGTTTTTTCATAGTCCACCATCCTCCTTTAGGGGACTTGCAAGGGAATAGAGGGATGTTAGTATAACCTGGCAGCTTCTTTACCTGATCATTACAGTATGAAGGTGTCTGTGTCAAGTACCAAGAGTACAGGAATAAACGTTACTGTCATTTGGGTAAGAATGATAAATACAGAATACAAGATAGTGCTGATAGAATATTGTTGGCAAACTTTTGCTCATGCCTGTAAATCACATATCCAGTAAGTCCATTATATGAGACAGGTGCTTAAAAATACAGAGTGGTCCATATATAACATGTCTGATTATTATATGTTTTGTCCTTGCTTTCTGGTCAGTACCTTACCCCTTCCAGAATTAGGAAGAAGAGGTTAGGATGATGATGATGATGGTGCTTTATAATGGTGATGGATGTGGAGAAGGGCCCAGTCAGCAGTACCAGTGTCTGGCCTGCAATATTTTCTGCTTCCCATTACCCTTTCATAATTTAAAGTGGTTGCCTGTTTACATTGGGTTGCATTTAAAAAAATAAAATAGTCAAATATCTCCTCTTGCATTTGCTTCCAGTAATTGCATAAAGTTCAGTCATTTTAAGTACTGCAAGCAAAAGATTTTTTTCCCTTGTCTGTCGGATTATCTATCAATCTCGCCAGACACCTCAACCCCTTAAGGGGTGGCCACAAACAGTTCACCTCCATGTAGCTCTGTCCACTACCATTTGGCTGCCCTCCCTCCAACTCACATCCCCATCCCTCATTTCTCTCTCCAAACCATCCTTGGTCTTCCTTTCCACCACACTCAAACATCTAGTGACTCTATTCAGTCTCTCATTCTCCATCCTCTTTACATGGCCAAGCTGTCTCAGAGTATTTCTCTTAACACTAAGTCACATCCACATAAGCACCACAGTGCTTCATTACTTCCACATTCTCTCTCTCTCTCTCTCTCTCTCTCTCTCTCTCTCTCTCTCTCTCTCTCTCTCTCTCTCTCTCTCTCTCTCTCTCTCTCTCTCTCTCTCTCTCT
>JAGKTI010000824.1:57450-68978 GCA_018397915.1 Birgus latro | reverse complement strand
TCTCTCTCTCTCTCTTACACACACACATACACACACACACACACACACACACACACACAAACTCATTTCCACTGCTCTCACTCATGTGTCCTTCCAAAAGGGTCCAAGCTTCACTTCTCTATATTACAGTGGGGATCACAGTACTGTTATGTGGGTTTATATATACTGTATATATTTACACCCCTTTCCTGTTCCATATCACTTCCTTCAATGAACCAGCAACCTTTCTGCCTCACCTTTCAAGCACTTCTTCCTCTGAACTTCCATTGCTACTCATCACATTACCCAAGGACTTTGATGCACTCTCATTCTCCGTTTCCTTTCCATCCACTTGCATTTTGTATGCTGTGATGTAATTTCTCTCACTCAGAGACCATAACTTTAGTCTTGTCTGCGTATGCTTGTAGATTCCGTTTCATACATATACCAGACTCATTCACCAAGCCTTGCAGTTCTCAATGATCCTCCTTTAATGATACAGTAACATCATCAAACAACGGTACAGGAAATTTCCACGCCCCACCCTCTCACATTAGACACTCCAGCATCCACTACGCTACTTAGTAACTTTGACAGCTCCATCCTTATACAAACTGAACTAAAAGGACATAGTGTTGTTGTCCTCGTGCAGATTTATTTCCCAAACCTCAGTGGCAGAATTGGAAAACACTGTGGCTAAAACAACCTTTCCATAGTATTTATTCATAACTAGCACTGTATTTCAAAGGAAAGATGGTAATTTAAATCCTAGTTAGACTGAGCTGGGCGTAGTTTAATAAATGTTAAAGTAGTCAAAATACATGCATTCCCTACATCTTCTGACTGAGCCGTTCCCACAACACACCCGATGTATATGGACAGCCCTGTATTCCCATTCAGTAAATTGTGGGTTGCAGTTGCTGTTGTCTTGGCCATCAGAAATAGTGCTGTAACTAAACGCTTTCATTGAATTGATATAGCGTCAATCTCAGAATTTTTGCTGATACAGTACTTGCTCTTTGAATAAACAGTGTCAGTTGTTTAGCTCATCTGTGTGTGCTGATCATCATTGATTTTATACAAGAATACCTTGTTGAATGAGGTGTTGCTAATTGAGCTGAGAAATTTTGTTAAGTATATACAGTATACGTGTAATTTTCCAAAGTAGGCTGCTTGTAGTAAGATGCACATAGGTCTGACACAGATAATTAGAGGCTAGTCATTGTTGTAAGGATAATTTGGAGCTTAACTTATCCATTTGAAGCTCATATTCCTTCTTTCCTTTATTAAATTCCAGTATTTAGTTTCTATACCATTGACTTTGATTATTGAGATTAATTAGGATGAGTTTGGGACCACAGCAACAACAAGTACAGTATTAGTGAAACTTAACAGCAACCCAAAAGATCGTAAATAAATGTGTTATATAACTGGACTTACAGATGAGAGCTATGGTGCTTTCGTTTTTAGCTCACAATAAAATGTAGATTTTTGCGTATTTAATCCTACCTGAAGTATTGATATTTATTTTGTTGCATTTTTATGCCAGTTTTCTTGTTAATGATGTTATTTGAGAGTATTTATTATTGCCGCATAATAGTGATGTACTGCACAGTCTGCCACAGGAAAAAGTACAATATTCATCTGTAGTCCTCATTATGGAAGATTCTAATATGCAGTAGGCCAATTTTGGAATGGTCTTCTTCAGTCTCTGCTGTATTTACTTCTGCCTATGACCTCCAGTTTTTTTAAACAATGTGTACAGGAATCTCAGTATTTATGTACAGTATCATGATTTTGCTCTTTTATTTTTATATCTTGGTACAGCATTGCAGTCTTGTAGCCTTTGATTCCTTCTTCTCTACATTCAAGGAAAAGAAAATGCTGCCCTGAATAGCAATGAGGAATGAAAGAATGTGCCCCTGAGCATCCTTAGTTGATGTCCTTTCATTTATGTCAGATTAATGAGCATCTTGAGTTTGCATCCTCTTATATCAGAAGTTAATGATCAACAAGTTGGTTCCCAGCATTTATGTCAAAGATTAATTAATATTCTGAGTTGTCTCCCTTCATTTATTTCAGAGATTAACTAGTATCTTGAGCTGTTTTCCTTCATTTATAAAAACATTTGTTGTTAATATGGTTTACAATTTTAGTGTTATATTTCTTTTTCCTGTGGCCGACAATATTTATTTGTATAATGATATGGGTAGTTTTTTTAATGCATTTTTACTTCTTTTTTTAAAATTTATACTATATTCAGTTTGCTTTGACCTGACAGATCGATAACCTCATTTAGCATGGTCGACTTAGCATTCATGTTACAAAGCTTGCATGGTTCTGTAAGTTGAAAACAAACTGACTATAGTTATGTATGTGTTTTTATATTGTTGTTATTGACTTGTAATGATATATTTTTTTTACTGTTAAGTAAACTCCCAATTATCCGATGCCACAATAACTGACAGACGTCATTATTTGAGAAGCGAAAATCTGGCTGAATTAAAGCTTTATCCATTGTTTACAACATCAACGACATCAACTGACAAGGTGTCACTAACCACACAGGAATATTCAGCGAAATCTTTTACAGTACTGCAGTATGGTGAGGACAGTATACAGTAACTGCATATATAGTATATTGTGTAGTACTGTACTGTTTATTGAGAGGATTCTCTTTAGGGTTGTTTTCTTTATGTGCAAAGTTATACAGACTTTTTTTAAGGGGTTGTGCCCCCTGTAGAGGGGTTGGGGGGTAGTACTGCATTTCCATTCATCCATCCATCATCCAATCCTATATCACCCCATGAGGAGTGTTAGGCAAGTTGGTCCTGACATTTAAGATGAGAGTGACCGGCCTCACTCATCCCTGAGTGGCATTATGTGAACAGTAAACCCCAGCCACCCCTTGGATATAAACCTTCACCAGTTCAATCTGATTGGAGTGCCTTAATTACCTACTAAACCACCAGGTGCCAAAATTTGGTTATATGGTTACCACCCAGTGTAGTAAATGGTTTCCTGGTAAAAATACATCCTTCTGCGTGACTTTGGCTGAATTGTTACGGATAATTGGGGGATTACCGTATTCCCGTTAAATCATGTATGTCTTGTTTTTCTAACTGTGTGGAAAAACGTGTCTTGATCGTACAGTCTCCAGCTGTTTTAATAGCTGTATGGAATATCTTAGGTGACCCATTCGATTGAGATATTTTCTTATACTGTGTGAATTTCAAATCACATAACTTAAGATTAAAATTGCCCCTTCCCCCTTTTTTAAAAGTAGTTTGGCGAAAGAACTGATTTGCTTGAGTCAATTTCCAACGTCTGTTGCCTTAAAATAGCTCAGAAACCTGCTTTTAAAATGTCAGCAGCTTATTTTATGTTGTAGACAATTTGATTATTATATTTCCTGCCATATATTACACATTGGTGTATGGTGCTCACCTGTGGTTTGGCAAGGGATATTTAGAAAAAAAAATTACTCAGTTTTATTAATTATATACTGTATATACAACATCCAGGAGGAACACACAAGGGTTTGGCACCCCTAATCTCTTTTATCATCTCCACCAACGAAGTTGGAAGGGGTTATGTATTCTCCTGTATTTGTCTTTTTGTCCAGACAATATCTCCAAAAGTTCTCAATGAAATTTTGTGGAAACAAGGAAGAAGTGGAAGGGTGGGCCATGGGCCAAGGAAGAAGTGATTAAATTTTGGGACAGATACGGATCCAGAGTATCCGGTACAGTATCCCCCAAAGTTCACGGTAAATTTCAATGAAGTTTTGTGGAATTGTGGGCTATGAGCCAAGGAAGAAATGATTAAATTTGGGGGCAGATCTGGATCCTTTTTAATGGCATTAGCAGAGGCATGCATTCTCTAAATGCTCTTTTTTTTTTTTTTTTTTTTTTTTTTTTTTTTTTTTTGTGGATTAACTCTGAGGATCTGGAACTTGAGTGATGAGTGAATGAGTGTCTGGCCCTTTTTGCTGAGCTTGCAGTTTATTAACTGGAACCCATTGGACCATAGGAAACCAGTCACTTCAACTGACTGCTCCCAGGAATGGTTTGTTGAGGTTATGGTGAAGGGTTTTTCTTGTGATAGTGTGATGTATGAGGTGAGTGGGTGCGTTGCAGTGTAGGCATAGTGGACTGTTTGTGGATTGTACTTTCTGTTGGTACTGAAACAGGGAAGGGTGATGACTGTACTCCAGTCTGGCTGTACTCACTCTAGCTTTGTTTAGATTTTTGTCCTTTTGCAGCTATTGTGTTCATCCTTTGTGACTCGACTGGGATTTTCATCCTTTTGCAGCATGCTTTCCATAGCTCATTGGCAGAATAATGCAGTTCTGTCGCTCTTTGTCCTTTCCATAAGACTAGCACCATACTGTATTCTAGTTTTAACCTTTGGTTTTAGCTCAGTATTCTCAGAAGTCAAGAGTGAGAGCAGTGGAAATGAGTTATTTGAGAGGAGCATGTGGAGTCACATGGAGAGACAGACTAACAAATGAGGAAGTGAAGGAGCGTTGTGGTGTGGTTGAGGACGTGATGGGAAGCGTTAGGAGAAACACGTTAAGGTGGTTTGGGCATGTGGAGAGGATGGAGAGTGAAAGATTGACGAGGAGAGTGTATGTGAGTGAGGTGGAGGGGGCGAGAGGGAGGGGGAGGCCGAGGATGAGATGGAGGGATGGAGTGGAGAGGTATATGAGAGAGGGGGGTGTGAGTTGGGAGCGTGGTAGTGAAATGGCAGGGGACAGAGTGACATGGAGGTGATTTGTTTGTGGCCACCCCGTTCGGGATTGAGGCGTCTGGCAATAGATAGATAGATTCTAGATGAGAGAGAACAATTTCATATTAGTTAAAGTGAACAGAGTGTAGGTGGTCAGAATGTCTAGTGGAGGTACATAAAATGAGGGTGGGGAGGATGCAACCATATTAATTTTGTGGAGGTCTTTTTAAGATGTGGTGGTGGTTTAGGATGTTTCCGTGTTCAGGTGGTGCTGTAGAGAAGCCCAGTTTGGTCCAGCATAATTGACTGTCATTTCAGTAAACTTGTTTCATAGATTCTTTCTGGTGTCCATAAGTATACTCTTTTTCATCTTAACTTGGCCCAGATTTTGTCTATTCGTAGCTTGTTACATGCACAGTAGTTCAGTGTTGAAAAAGGTAATGCTACATCTCTGCATCCTTTCCCTAGCACTTCTTTTAGACTAGCACCAGATTCTGCTGTTATATGCTGTTACAACTCAGCATTCAATATGGAGAGATGGTAATTTAAGGCCAAGCTAGGGTAAAAGTGTGTTAATGTTTTGAAAGCATGATTGCACTGATGGGACTTGCGGATTGAGAAAAGGTTGTGTATGTGTCCAGAGTTAAGCCAAGGATATGGGGTGTGTCTTTTAGGAGTGATTGATGAATAAGGGAGACTAGGGCATGTTGGAGATTTGTGTCTGGCATGAAAGAGTGGTAGTTTATTTATAGGATAAGCCTGTCAGTCTGCTTTGTGTAAACTGTGTTCTAGCATTGGTGGTTTCTGTTGAGGGTTTGCTGCTGTTTGTTAGTTTCAATGTTGTGAATCCATTGTTAGGTCATTGACATAGGACTACTGTTATTAAAGAAAGGGGGTGCAGGTAGCTCAAGGAGGAAAAGGCTTAAAAGTGAAAGTGATAGGATTCCCCAGCAACTGGGTGTTATGACTCAGTAGAGAAACACAGGAGTGGAAGTGGAACACTTCCACTCACATCCATTGTCCACTCAAAATTTCAAGGATATTGGGGCACCTCAATATATATATATATATACACAAGTTGAAAATATATTTAACAAATTTGTTTGAGACCTAAAGGCACCTTTTGCACACTGTTACAAATTTTTACTCCAGCTTATAATGCCACCAGAAAGCATCATTTATATACAGTTAACACTAGATGTGTTCCTGGGAAGTACTTGTAGGTAAAAATTGCTTGAGATGAGGGTTATGTTCCTGCAGGAAAGATTTTCTCCCCAGTTATTTTAATAATTCTATTTGGGAATGCAGATAATTTTCAAAATGTAAGTTACATACACATTAAAAAAAATGTTGTATTTATTTAAAGGATTTTGTATGCCACTTGTTTTTATATAGCTTTATGTGTATTGGTACGTTATTCAAGTATTGTATTAGTTTCATTTTACTGCTTCCTTCTTGCCCTCCAACCCTGCCCTACCTTGCCATACCCTGTTGTATCCTGCCCTGCCATCATCTACCCTATCCTTCCTACCATCCCCCTGCCCCACCCCTGTACCCGTCTCTAATGTCCTTTACCCTACCCTTCCCTGCCATCCTCTACCCTACCCTACCTTGATCTGCTCTCCACTACCTTGTTCTTTCACCTATACTACCTTGACCTGTCATCCTCTTGTGGCCTACCCAGCCTTGCTCTCCCTTCACCTGACTGCCTTTCCATTGCCAACCATGCCCTACCCTGGCCCAGCTTCCCTTTAATGTATTCTGCCATCCCATACTTGGTCCACTCCAGCTATCCCTTACCTTGTCTTCTTCTCTCAGCTCTTTTTTGCCATCTACCCTGCCCTTTCCTACACTAACCCTCCTCTCTCTACCCCACACTACCCTACCCTAGCGTTTTTTTCCCAACACAGTATCCTGCCCCTTTCTACCTACCCTGCCTCTTCATACCCTATCCTGTTATTTGAAATTCGACCCTTCACGCTCAACCGTGTCTCTCCTACTTTACTCTGCTCTGGTTCTCCCTACCCTGACCTTCCTCTCACTATCCTGCCCTCCCTTTACCCCCTCAGCCCTGCTGCTTCCTACTTTGCTTCTTATTACCCTGCCGAGTATTTTGGTACACTGCTTTTTGGTACCGTGCCCTCCTGTGCCTCACTACCCAACCCATCCCTTCCTCGCTCTACAGTGCTCTGCCACTTTTCATCCTGCTTCTCCTTACCCTACCCTGTCTTTTCCTACTATACCCAGCCTCTCCCTACACTGTTATCAGTCCACCTGTCTTTGCCTGCTATAACCTACACTGTCTCTCTCTCTACACAGCTACTCAGTTCACCATCTAGGTTTATGATTAGATCTTGAAGCCTTTAAAGCTTGTATTGCAAGCCTCTGTGCTGAATCGGGTCTACCCTCTTTTCCAATGTGCTCTTCTTTCTCTTCGATACTCCATCAAATCCCTGCCAGAGGCTTACCATTCCTCTAGCAAAATTTACTTCCTGTCGCCACTTTTTTCTTTTTAAATTTGTATACAGTATCTGCTGTTTAATTCATCCTTTACAGATTCCGATGTCCTTCCTCTATGTTCTCATAACTCTTCTCCCTGGCTCTTACCTCCCACTATTATTTGCACCTCTGTTATTCCTTACTCCAAATTCTCTTCCTCACCCCATCCTTCGTTCCTATTTTCCCGAATATCAATCCTTTTCTTCTATGCTTGATTACACTGATGGGTCTGAAAACATCAAATGGCACAGAATTTGTTGTACTGTACTTTTTTCTCTCTCTGTCTTATCAGTTTACCTTACCATCTGTTACCAGTATACTCACAACAGAACTCTTGCGATATATTTTGCCTTACAATGTATACTTTACTCTTCATCATTACCTTTTTCCCTTTTTACTGAATCCCTTTGTACACTTTCCATTTTGTCATCTTTCTTCTCTTTACATCCCTTTATTCGTGAGATTCAGTAATGGCTGCTTTGTTTATTATTTAGAAAGAAAAACATAGATTTTTACTGGGTCCCTAGTCATGTAGGTATACCGGTGCCTGGAAATGAACTGGTTTAATTAACACGTTCTGCAGTCTCCTTGGGGAATTTCGCGTTTGTGCCGTACTGACCTGTGATTACATCCCTATTATCATTTCTAACTTCAAGATGGCAGTACTTCTGGTCTGATATTTCAGCTAATAAACTCTGCACAGTAAAACGGTCAATTTCCCCTTGGTATAATCCATGTCATAGAATAAGATGATGGGAAACTGCACTAGCCCATCCGTGCATATGTCATACCCAGCTCACTCATTTATGTCCAGTGAACCTCCTCCTTAAGCTACCTGTGATGTTCCCCTTTCTGTTTCACATAACCTTTTAGACTGTCTGAATTATGCTACTGCTTGCGCCACAGCTTTTGCTTTTCTAGCACAGCTTCGTCCTTGTCTAAGAGATATTCTCAGTGAGTCCCACTACTTTTTTATTGATCATATTGTGTCGTTTCCAAAAAACAATCCATATCCTTCACATAATCTAAAATTCCTCCATTAGTTTCTCTTATCCTCTGTCATGTCCTCTGTATTTCTTACTATACCTTCAGATCAAAGCCATATTATCTTTGCTATCCGGCACTTGGATTTCATCCACTCTTTTACACTACCCTGCTTCAGCTCACCCTACCCTGCCTTAGCATATCCTACCCTACCCTGCCTTTTCTTCCCCAGTGTTTCCTCTCTGCAATACCTTGTCTCTCATTACCCCTTCCTGCCTCTTCCTCTTACCCTGCCTTTCTCTGATCTATCTTCCTTCTCCTAACTTTGCCCATATCTTCTTACCCTACCCTGCCCCTCCCTACCCTACCCTGTCCTGTCTCTTCTTAACACTTCCCTACTTCTCCCTAAGCTACCCTGTCTCATCCCACACTGCCTTTGCTTAACCCACCTTACTGCTTACTACCCTACTTTACCTGTCCTTACCCTACCTTACTCTGCATTACATCTTCCTACACTGCCCTTCCTTGCCTCTACCTACTCTTTCCTTCCCCTCTGTCCTCTTCCTTTCCCTCTCAAACCCTCCCTCCCCCCCACCCTACCTTGTCTCTGCTTACCCAACCCTGCCCTCCCTTACCTTACCTTGCCTCTCCCTCCTATACCTTGTTTCTACCTACCTCACCTTGCCCCAACATGTCTGACCTTTCCCAATCCTACCCTGTCCAGCCTTTCCTTCCCCTGCCACTCTGCTCTGCCCTCCCACTTCTTATCTTCTCCCTGCCCTACCCTTCCGTTCCTTAGACTAGCCTACCTGGCATCTCTACCATACAGTGCACCCCCACACAATGGGAACTCACACAGTGCAAATCACCTACAGTGCGAGGTCAACCCAGAAGATGCTTATTTTTATTGAATGCAAAATCTGCGAATCAGACTTCCCAACATGTGAATCAGCTGTATGATTCCAAGGCAAAAATGGACTTCCCGCCATTACTATGACTATCAGGCTGGACAATGCGAGTCAGTCACACGAAGGCAGGTGGCTGGCAGCTGAGCCAGATTCAAAATGGTGGACAGCTGACCGGCTGTCTGCATGCCATCTGCAGACTCTCCTGGGTAAACAGACGCTTCTCCATATTGCCACGAGAACACATGTTGTACCTGGCATCCTGTGGTCCGTTTTAGCATCATAGCAGTACCCACCTGTTCATGGTCTCAGCTGTCAACTTTGAAGGCTTTATGGCACCTCCAGGAGACCTCAGCAGTGACAGGGTGCCCCGCCCCACGGGGCAAGAGTAGACTTCCCAAGCCTTGGATACCCACCCCCCTCTCTTCTTAAGCCCAGAAGTCAAATAAAGGTACATGGTGTTCTATTCCTTGTGTTATTTGCTGGTTCAACTAGAAGTACTATTAGACAGAGTATTAGCAGGGTAGAATAGGCTGGAATGGGACCTGAAGACCAAGCCCTGGGTGGGCTGTCCTCTATGTACCATATTTTCCATAAACTAAATTCTTTGGTTTACACTGCGAAATTGTAGAATGCGAGGGTTACTGCCGCCCATAAACTCGCATTGTGTGTGGGTGCACTGTACTCAGGCCTGCCATACTACCCTACCTAGTATCTCCTCACCTTCCTGTCATCTCTCCCAGCTAGCCCTGCTTCTTGGTACCTTACCATGCCATCCTCCTTTTTCTTGTCATCCACTACCTTGCTGCACCTCCACTCCTTACTTTGCCATGGCATGCACTTCCATTCATCTGCCTACTGTTCTCATTCCTTCCTCTCTCTCCATGCATCTTCCTGCCCTTCCCTACTTCTCCCCTCTGTACCCTACCCTTGTTTTCATTTTCCTGCCCTTTCATTGTATTCTCTGCCCCTCTCTGTGCTGTCACCACTCCCTAATCCCTTTGCTTCCTTACCATACCCATCCCTCCCTTACTCCTCTCCTTCCCTACTCATCTTCCTCCTCTCCTTCCCTACTCATCTTCCTCCTATGCCTTCCCTAGCCATCTCTTCCCTACCCTTCTCACTCCCCTACCTACCTGTCTCCTTTACCCAGCCCCTCCTCCTTAATCCTCTCCCTTCCCCCTACCTCACCTGCCATTCTCCATTTCCCCTTTCTTACTTTGCCTATTCTCCCCACCCCCTCATTCCCCTCTCCCATCACCTTTCTCCTCCAGCTGCATCCCTTTTATCTACCTTGCCACGTTCCCCCGCTTTGCATCCCTCTTTTACTGCTCTGATTGTCATTCCCTGTGTCCTGCCGCCTCCACCATTACCATACCAACCTTCACCTCCACTCCACTTGCAAATAGATTTTAATATTAATAAATGCAAAGTACTAAACATTGGCAGTAAAAATGTCCAACTTGATAGGGCAAACCACGAAAAAGACTTAGGAGTTATAATAACAGACGATTTGAAACCAAGCAAACAATGCCCTACCAACCTTCACCACCACCTATCTACCTGCCTCTTCTATCCTATACCACCACACCAACCCGATTCCCACCCCACCACTTCCACACCTACCTCCCCTTCTGCCACCACCACCACACTACCCAACCTGCCTGCCTCCCAGCTACAATCACACTACCCTACCTTCCCCCTCCCATTACAAGCACACCACCTTACCTCTCTCCATTAAAATCACACCACCCCACCTCTTCCCTTCTACAACCACCACCCTAACCAGCTCCTACCACAACCACCACCCAACCAACTCCTACCACCACCACAACCAACCAACCTGCCTGCCTGCCTGCCTGCCTGCCTGCCTACCTCTTCCACTCAGTCACGACTAACCTATGTCTCACCCCCCCGTGCTTATTCTATGTTTTGTGAAACTTTATAAATAAAAATAAAAGTATTTTATAATAAGCTTGTATATTTGAGCCTTCTAAAGGACCCCCAACACCTTTAGTTCAAAATTGCAGAGTGGAATGCACCAGGCTATGTTCTATTTGCGAGGGAAAAAATCCATATTTATAAAGCTTCTTAGGCCCCATATTTATAAAGATTCTTAAGGGGATGTAAGAATCTTTATAAATATGACTTAACTCTGAATTCGAGTTAAGTCATATTTATAAAGGTTCTTAAATCTCCTTAGGAATCTTTATAAATATGGGGCCTAAGAAGCTTTATAAATATGGATTTTTTCCCTCGCAAATAGAACATAGCCTGGTGCATTCCACTCTGCAATTTTGAATTAAAGGTGTCGGGGGCCCTACAGAAAGAAGGCTCATAAATACAACCTCATTAAAAACTACTTTTATTTAAATTTATTTACAATCAGTCATATAAAGATGCCCAAGTTGAAAAATGTCAATACAATCT
>JAGKTI010000824.1:0-29082 GCA_018397915.1 Birgus latro | reverse complement strand
AACATAACGTCAAAAGATAAGCCCGTTTCCGAAGAACAAGATGTAACAACAGAAGATCAACCCTTGCACAGCAGTGTTAGGTGATTAACCCTTTGAGATTCAAACGACGCGTTTTTGGTAAGAGTGAATGGAGTTTTGAGTGATGAGTTTTCCGTGAATGTTGGTGTGCATCAGGGGTCAGTTTTGAGTCCCTTGTTGTTTATCATGGTACTTGAAGCCCTCTCACATGACTTCAGAGATGGACTCCCGTGGGAGATGTTGTATGCTAATGATTTGGTGTTGACTGCAGAGAATGAAAAGGAGGCAGAGGAAAGATTTAAGAAGTGGAGGGATGGTATGGGGCTTAAGGGTAAATGCAGATAAAACAAAAGTGATGATATCTAGGATTGGTGGCAGTACAATCAGAGGAGAGGGAGAGTGGCCATGTGCAGTTTGCCACAAAGGTGTGGGAAGTAATTCCATCTTGTGCAGTGTTTGTGATAAATGGGTGCACAAGGGATGTAGTGGTATTAGAGGTAGACTGGAAGATAATTCTGATTTTATGGGTGCAGCATGCCAGTGACAGGGATGCTTGTATAAACCGACTGTGAATCCATCTGGCTATATTGTGTCATCACATGAAAGTGTTTCATATATAACCAATGTTGACATATAAAGGTAGAAATAACATACAAATAACAAGGATTGATAAGCAAAACAAGCTGATAAGGAAGAAATGTTTGAGAGTCTCCTTCATAAACCAATGGCTCCCCAGTCAGGTATGGATGGGGGAAGTTTATGTTCTACCTATTTTGGGCTGACCAATGACTACTTATAATAAAAGAACAGCTGCCCTTTCCTCTCGTCCTTCCTTCCTCTTCTGGCTTTCTTTCCTTCATTCTTTCCTCTTCCTTCTGCCTATGAGTGACTTTACACTCCCTCCTCAGTCTTTCTTTCCTTCATTCTTTCCTCTTCCTTCTTCTTATGGGTGACTCTACACTGATAAGCCAAATGGTTTCCTGTACACCAGGATACCATTTATTATGCTGGGTCGTAACCATATAACCAAACTATGACGCCTGGTGGTTTAGTGGGTAATTAAGGCGCTCCAATTGGATTCAGCCTGTGTAGGCTTATATCCAGGGGGTGGTTGAAGTTTACTGTTCACATAATGTCACTCAGGGATGAGTGAGGCTGTTCACTCTAATCTTAAATGTCAGGACCAAATTGCCTAGCCCCAGGCTCCTACACCCCTCATGGGGCAACATAGGATTGGATGATGGATGGATGTTACTTACCAAAACTGATGCAATAAATATCTTACATAAATGTTTTCAAAGAATCATTCAATAAAAAGTGGGATTCGGTAATAAATATTGAGGATTTTGGCAATAGGTCACTATGAATTCAAACTTGTGGTAATTCTACTACAATCACACCCCTACCATCTCCAAAGTGCTGGATTGAGCCCTGCAACTGTACCCAGCAATGAAAACAGACCACTTAATTGTACATTTGTTACCTGAGTATGTGTTAAGTGAGAAATTCCTGCAAGAGTTTGATGTCCAGTAGATTAGGGATTCACAGGCCACTGCCTAAAATAAAAATATCTTTTCTCCTTTGTCTTGTTATTTAAGTTTCCTGACAATCTGATTTACTGTCATTCTGTATCCTTTATAAGTCTGAACTATATTATCTGTATATAAAATGATTTATTCAGTTACTACTGATATGTACCAGAGAAACATAGGATCTATCGTTTGCTCCTAGTATATTAAAATGATTCACTCTGACATAGCTGCTACCCTTACCGTACCAATCATAGCTGCCTCGGTTGCAGACATCTTAAAATTTACATTTTTTTTTTTTTTACACTTCTGATTACGCCACTGGTATACACCCCTTTCAAATATTACGCCATGATTACATAAACCACAGATTTACATATAGTGTATATCATTCCTGGTGTCATTTTACTTTATTTTATTTCAGCTGACGGTGGTGGAGTATCTTTACTGTAGTTTCAAGAAAGGTCAGTGAGACAGAAAGAGAGAGAGAGAGAAATAAAAATATCCCAGACTGATACAACTGCATGATACAGTTCGTGACCACTAAATTGAAGCAGCGATAATACAATATTTATTCGAGGGTCTACGTGTCTTTGTGTAAACAATGACAATATGCTGATACAACTTCATATAAAACATTTTAAAATAAGGCCTTTTAGACAGCATGGCTTGCAGACAGGAACAACCCTTGAGCAGTGCATACTGATGCCTCAAGTTTAGACTAAGTTGAGCAAAGTACCCTGTAAGTATCTAACATATAATTATGAACTGTGTCAAGGTCAGTTCTGGCTGGATTTACTCTTGTTGAGATATACTGTAGCATGTTGTAATTAACAGGAACTGCGCCAAAATCAATTTCAGCTGGATTCAGTTTTGCTGAGATAAACTGTAGAGTGTTGTAATTACTGGAAGAAACAAGGTGCTAAACTCCTCTGAATACACTTGTACACAGCATATAAGATACACGGGTTGCATATTATCCTGACAGTAATATAGTACAAGTGATGCCAGGATGGCAGCTGCACCAATGAGTGTTTACCACAGGTCCCACTGCTGTTTCCACGGTCTGTGCTAGGGAAGATCTCTCACTGAAATAACAAAAAGGACATGTGAGACAGTGAACAATCACTATACAGTTTTTCTTTCAGTGTAAAAAGCCTACTTTGTAATAAATCTGCCTCAAATTAACCCTCTGGGACACCTTCATGACAAGGCTTCACATTAAATACCAGTACTGTATATGCAATGTAATCTGAAACATATACAAACATTTTCTTTTCCCTTGAAGCATATCATCACTGATGAGAAATGGGCATCCCCTGTTTTCACACAAGAACTTCCCCTGTATTTTTTGTGATGGCCATGTTGAGAAAGGAGTAACTTTCCTTGTTTTTCACTAGTCAGAAACTAATATAACAATATGAAAATGGCCAATGGAAACCTTATAAAATCCTGCATCTTTAATGTACAAAAAAAAGAAAAAAAATTTGGTTTTACGCCTGGTATCCCTGAAGGGCTAAGGTGTTGCCCCTGAAAAGAGGAATTTTGGATTGGAGCATGTAGCATTTTATGACCGGATGCCTTTCCTGATGTCTACCAATGACCCTTGGGTGGATTCGATCCTCCAACCCTTCGGTCAGAGTGGAGCGCTCTAACCCACTGAGCCACGGCATCTTTAATGTACAAGACTTTGCATTTTTCCTGGGCATCAAAATTTGGTGAAACACAGAGTTCCATGTTTGTAACAATAATGCTGTCTGTGCCAAATGGTTTTATAGGCTGCTGTGCCAGAGGGTCTAAATATGAGAATCAGTTTATCACTAGACACTTTCAAGTATGCATAAGACTACGTGTAAGGCTGCTAATATACTTGCAAGGAATTGGTAATGCATTACAGGTAAGAGAATTATTTTGAGGTATGTCAACTTACATTGTCAAAAAAAAGGCATATTCCCACATCCAGTGGAACAGGCATTACTGATTCGAATACTAACAAAAAAGCTTGCAATGCAAATGGTCAGACACTCATAAAAATCTATATACATATTATGCCAGACTGATTAAATTGGTCATATCTAGTAAGTTGGTTCTTAAGCAATGCTTCTTTGGCTGTCCCCATAACCTTCACCTTTAGTATGTGCAACAGGGGACTGAACATGATTTCCAGTAATACCACTGGGTTTCAGTGCAGTCAGTGGATGGTGTCACTGTACTCTGTTTCCTATGGAAAACAGAGGCAATACTCAGCATGACTGACAGACAATTTCCCACACTAATATCTACAGTAGTTAAAAGTATGCAACAATTAAAACTTACTTATGTATCTACTAAGTCATGACTAATTGTTACTGCAAGATTTTACAGTAAGTGAATCATGGATGTGAAAATGGTCTCCCTTCCATAATTTAAAGCCTATAACTCCAGGCCTTCATCCTTTTGATGAACCATCCGCAGTCTGGCTAAACGAGGCACAAAGTTAAAAAATGGCAGGCTAAGGGATATGCCAAACAATTTCTAACATTCTTGTTGTTGTGGGATTTTTTGAGCCAAATAAAATCATCTGGGGAGTACCAGAATACAATGTAAAATTTGCAAGTCACAATAAAAAAGAGTTTAATGGGCAGCAGGATCAAAGTCATCCAAAAGAAAGCTTGAATTTGCTTTGTAGCTCTTCAACTTGCCAGTGAAAGAGTGTCAGAATGTGTATGTGACTCAGTTTTTATTAGAGAATTCCATAACCTAAGGAAATTCAATGAAAATGCTTATTTATCAAACTGTATGCAACTTTTCTCTGACAATGTGGGTAGCCATATCTAATTAACTTTCTCCTCCATCAAGTTCTGCAGTAATTTATCACATCAACAACAAACCTCACAGTGCTTTTAAAAACTACTGTAAGAAATATGTTTTCATAAATCAAATTATTGTATATTTCATTACTTCAACATGCACTCTGAAAGTACAATATTTAATAAAATTTCAGTATAGCACTCAGCTAAATAAGGTACCATACAGTACATGCAAAAAAAAAAAAAAAAAAAAAAAAAAAAATTAAAACTGTAATGACTACACTAGGTAGGACTTGCACAGGAACTTATTAACGTAAGTAATCTACGAAAGAAAGTTATGACATAAACTTGGAACAATGATAGTGTTATTACTCAGCACAAAGAACCAATTATTTTTTATATGAAGGCCTTATATAAAATGGTGATTATAGAGTAATTAACAGCTGCAGCAATGCACAGTATGTTCAATGCGTATAAAAATATATATCTTCTAGTGTGCACACCACAGGTAATTTATGGACAACGCTAATGACCTCTTCAGCTTCAGTGTAGGATAATGTAGGTTGTTACTAAGTCTATTATTAAATGGAAAGAAAATTCTCAGTGTATGATAATACATGTTTTTACTATAAAATCTATTAGAAAATATAACAAAAAAAATTGTGCACAATGTGTTATATAACTAGAGGTCAGTAGCAAGTATATCTAATTAAACCCCTTCACTTTGATGACGTCTTTTTTATGCCTTACTATCTGCGGACAAGTTTATTCGGTCTAGGTTAGACTTCCAAATTGGACGGGTTAGATATAACCTTCATTAACCCCTTCACTGCTCAGTTAGCATTTCTGAACTGGGGTGGGTGGGTTAGATACTGCCTTCATGAACCCTCCACAACTGTTAGATTTTTTGAATTGGAGAGGTTTGATATCCTTCATTAACCCCTCTCATAAGATTAATATAACCCTCTCATTGCACCATGAATAAAATAAAACAGACATCATCTTAGCCAAGGTGTTACTCAAAAATGTAGTGTCTGTGTGTACCTTCCTGGCAGAGAGAAGCAAGAGGAGAGGCTACACCATCGCCCAGCCTGGATATTCTTGTGACCCTAGAAAGTCAAGACCACCAGCAGTTAGCTACTAAGCAGAGAACAATACTGTACTGTAATTATGACTGTGTTCTTACTGTACTCATTCACTTTAACTTGGCTTAAAAATGACACCTCTCCATTTTGAATAATCATTTATGCCAAGAGATTAACATTAGAATATACTAGTCACAAGGAGGTCCTATGGGAAGATGCACAGCCATAGCATTAACTTTTTCTACCAAAAGAACTAAATAAATCAAACAAGAATGAAAATTTGGGCCAAGTTAAGGTGAAAGAGCTACTGTATAACAAACTACTGTGCTACTTGGAAAAATGTGAAATAAATGACTGCATGCAAAAGCAATATAAGCACATTATCTCTAGTGCATCATGACCCCTTCAATCCAGTGACATACATTCCCACTTCATTCTTGGCTATTTCTTGATAGTTGTATTCTTCTTCCTTGCACAAAATAATAATAATAATAATAATAATAATAATAATAATAATAATCTACCTCCCCCCAGTTCAAAAAACTCCTAGGCTGCATGAAACTGTCTGGTGATGGGAAGAATAAAATGAAAAATATATCACTGGAAGAAAGTGGTTTGGTAAATGTGCAGCATAAATAAGTCATATACGAAACTGACCTGTACTTATCAAATGTGAATGCAGGCTTTTCTAATGTGTTTATGAAATGAGATTTAAACATCAAGAAGAATATAAACACATGATGAAGCTGTGAGTACCGGTACTGCAAGGAAATGTGTCAAACTTTTGTATCTTCACAAGAAATGCAATATAATTCTATATGTGGGTGGAAATTCATCTACTGGGGTAATTCATGTCACTGTGAAACAAGACATGAGATATACACACACTCTTTTTTGCATGCACTCATCCTCCATAATACAACATATACAGTACAGTACAGTATAACCTTGTTTGTCACTACTAACACATCATATTCACTTAACAAGATACTAAAATAGGTGAAACTAGTACATTATTTCTGGAAGGTACTGGTCATTCAGTAAGTATTAAACAAGCTGCAGAATAATCTGAAATTGTTCGGTGCAATGGAAGATTTACTGTACCTTACCATAAACTATGCTTTCAAAATACAGTAGCAAACACTACAGACAGCTCACGTACAAGTATCTGATTATGTGCACAATGATATATGCACAAGCAGCAGTGACTTGAGCAGCTTTGCATATACTCTATCATAAATCTAGAAAAGTCCACAGAATGATCAATAACGGTATTATAAACAGGTACTAGATTAAAATACTGTATGAGTCACAACAATCTGATGAAGTAACAATGTAAATTTTCATAGTTTAACCATTAATGCCATCAAATAACTTCACTAGGTAAGTAACACATAAAACTGATAAGGAACAAAAGTGCATCCTTGTACTGGATTTCAAGTGTAATTTACATTTTATTGTTTTAATGTTTAAATACACTGTTCTTGATGGCAAACTGTATATTACATTACAAATACTGTATAAAAATTATTTCTGCACTAATATGGAGCTTGCAATGATAGCTGGCTCACATGTCTTCCTGTGCTTTGTGGTACTCATTTAGCTTTGAAAAAGGAGGTGCTTGAGAAGGATGCTTTCATGAGGAGGCACTGATATAACGAGGCAGTAAGACTGCCTAATTGTACAAACATCTCTCAGTCTCTCTCTGTCTCCAGCCTTGCATATATGGATTCCAGGGTTCACTTCTTCTTTGTACACTACAGTAAACTAAGAACTAGAAATAAATGCAATAAAAATTTACTGAAAACAAATGTGGTGCTCAGTTTTTAAGAAAGTAAATTGAAAACTGGCAAACTAGGGTAATGGACTGCTGGGACTAACCAAGCATGAACAGTACACACAAAATGTGATGACTGAAAGCCCTTTATACTATCTTTACTCTTAAATCTATAGCAATATTAGCTAAATATACTAAATGATAAAATTACAAAAATCTATATATATGAACAAAAATGGTGTGAATGATAATATGGCAGTATAGTAAGCAAAAAAGCAAAAAAGCCAACATTTGTATTAAACGTAATTGCTGCCACTGCAAAAACAAAAAATAGCAAGGAAAAACTTCAGTGTAATCCTTAATGTCTAAATTTGACCTAACTCAAATTTTGAAAAAATCAATATTCAACAACACCGAAGGAATAGGTGGACATATGTTCAAGTGTTTAGGCATTATTATGTGGAAGTGACTATAATATTCTACTAATGAAACTACCCAAAAAATGACACAGCAGTACTGTACTGAAGTCTGGTCATTGGGACATATGGAAAATGAATGTGTGTATGATAAGTGTAAACACTGATGTACAGATGAGTTCAGGAGAAAACAAAAAAAAAAAAGTTGGGGGTGGGGGGGAAGTTAAGCTGAAGGGAGAAGGATGAGGTATATCACAGACAAGGTGGAGAGACAGGCTGATGACTGGTATAAGCACAAAAATTAATTGATACACAATGAGGGACAGCATATATGTAGATTGGGGGTTTTGAAGATAGACACAATACGGTGATCAATTAAACGGTACAACAGTCATAAGCAAACAACTCACAGTACACACATAGCACAATCACAGCACAGTAATGCACATTATAAGTTGTCTCACTAAAATGCAATACAATCAAGAAGCTGAACCTAATGCTCAATATACTACAGTGCAAGTATTATGAGAAGCAATGTAATCACAGGACCACAACTTTGGCATGCAAAGAGCTACCAAAAGCCAGATAACAAAATGAATGTCATGCAGCAGAAACTGTAATATTTATATGCTCATTGTACTGACTGTAAAAAGCTATGTGCACAACTACAACAAAAATCTGAGTAACTTAAGAGGACTCAGTGGCTTTGAAAGATTTAAAGTAAAACCTTGATAACTTGGCATTCAGCAACTTGTAATTTTAGATAAGCTGGTATGGCTGTGCTTTAAGAATTTTTAGCATATACTTAGGAATATTCTGACATATACAGTATTATACATGTAAATGCTGAGTCAAAAATATTCAAGCAACTGTTGAGAAGGTAGCTGGTCTTAAGTGTCTGGTTTATCTTCCAGTCCACAGAAAACATCAACTGTATCATGGCCAGCCCCAGTACCGAAGTGGCCCCTCTATCATCTCTGTTAACTACTATGCCTCAGTCACCTACCACGATGTCAATTCAAGTGTCAGTCCTCGCCAGAATGGCTGATAAGTGTTACTCTGTAAAAATCTGTAGTTACCTACATGTGTATAAGGGCCAATAATGTTTTAATAAGCCTTGACTGCAGGAGGAAGTAACTTAGGGAAAAATGCCCTGATAGGTCAGAATTCTGCTAAGTCTGAATGGCTAAAGCCCTATATGTTCCAGCTTACTAAGGTTTTATTGTATATATTTCACAAAAGCATACAGCCCTGAGCACATATTTTGAAGACATGACTCAATGTTAGGAAAGAGAAGAAGTGTGTGATGTAACAAAGCTAAGTGTACAATTGCAACAGGAAGTTCACTGTCTTGACACCCTCCCATTATACCTTCTGACATTACACAAAGTTCATATTAATAGCTACAGCCTCATGACGCTGTTTTTAATAGCCCTCAAAGGAGTTTCAAAGAGACAGGGAGGTACAGTATTTATTGTGTGAGTTGAATAATGCTGTGAACACCTAATAACTTTATGGCTTAAAAACAACATTCAATTGCTGACATCTTTTATCAGAAAATACAGTGCCACCTCATTATCTTCATGTGTTGTGGAGTTCATAAAGGTTTTAATTGGTACAATTTTTAACAACAGTTGGTGTTCATTCTCTGCTCCTATCCCATGCTGTGGGGAAGGCATCACCAGGATTTCACACTAAGACCTGTTGTTCAGTGTTAAGGTTGTAGTTTAAACTTTTTCTAGACTACATGAGGAACGCCTGATGACAACAATGCTATTCGTCAGTGTGGAAAAGCTCCCGACTACCAACAACAACTGTTTGTCAGGTAGGACACTCACACTATGGCTAATGGGAAGACGGTAGTATGGGCAGAGGGTAAACAGAAACTATGACTCATGACTTAACATGTGATACTATTTTGGGTATAAGATACTTCCCTTGGATAAATAATATAAACCAGTTTTAACCCCCCCTCAAAAATAAAGATAAAGTTTATTGGAAATCCACATGAGCTACAAAGATAGGAGTGTCTTCATTAGGCCACAAAAAAACAATTAAGGCAATCAATTAAAGCAATTCTTAAATAAACATTGAATGAATCTGTTAATATGCACAAAACCATAGAGAAAAAATGCAAATAATACAGTACAATACTACCTCAAAAAGGGCATCTTTAGAGCTGCTTGTTTATGTCAGAGGTCAGTAAGTGTGAAAGAGTTATCTAATTCACTGAACATCCAGGTTGTAGAAAACTGGCAGCATGCATCATTATACAGCACAGATTAATAACATGGCACTGTAAGCACTTTATTTAGGGTGAGAGTAAACGTTGAGGATGGGGGAGAGAAATTAAACCCCATGATGTTGGTAAGATCGAAGTCACACGGGCATGCAGCTCTGGCTTACGTGAAGAGTGGTAGTTTTGATGCCTAACTTGGATATGAATGTCTTGCAATTCTCCTGAGAAATGAAAGCAGGGAAAAAATAGGACATAGGTAATGAAAGACATACTCAAGTAGCAAGAAAAGTATAGACAAGGGTGGTTTGAAACAAGTCTGAGGAGGACTCTCTCTGCTCTTAATACTGTACATCACAGGTCTGTTGCTTCTACTGACCTCAAGCTCAAATAACACACATAACAATTCAGACAGATGTATTCACTACATTTGATGACCTTAGACAATTTTGCACATAAAGAGACATGTGCAAAATCTATCAAATTTCTGTATTATGTATGTTCAGAAAACTAACTCTTGAATATCCACTCACTAATAAGAAAAGGCATTAAATATCTGCTTTAACAACTTGGCTACCTAATTAATAAGAGAAACAACTCTGAATTTTTCTAATGCCTGCCAACACTTAAAAATTAAAATATTTTTTATTTCTTCTTGTCAAACCACCTCAGTTACAGACATTCTCCAAAGTATCCCTTTACATTAACAGGAGAGATTTAAGCAATTTATTCACTTTCTGTTTTCACATTCACACTCTTTACAACTAAACTCTTTATCCTTCCTCTTTTAACACAATCATTTCAATTACTCTCTCCATATCTAAGTTCTCACCAATGATTTTATACTAACAATATCTCCTTGTTGTAAAATACTGATCACTTTGAAAAAAGTTTACATGCTAATAATCTTTATATAAGAAAATAGTATAATGTTTTTCATGCACATAATACTGTGCAAGAGTTCTAAAGTTACTTGAAAAAATTATTACAGATGAAAGTAGTAGTCATTCAAGTGCATACAGGCATCCCCCTTTTAACGACACAGTACTCCATTTTTCATTTCAATGATAGTTCAGGGTGACAAAACTCTTTGTTTAATACTTTTTGAGCTGGAAAGTAAAAAAGAAATGAGTGGCACAGCAGGGAATATGTGTGAATATAGGTTAGCCAGTACTGAACCTTTACCTTCAGACTATCTGGAGTGTAATATTGTACTATACTTTAGCACTGCAGTGTTGATGTGGATGTACTGGAAAGATTCTGAAGCATCCTGAGATGGCTTGGCCATGGGAAGAGAATGGAGAATGAGAGTCTGAGAGGCTGTACATGAGTGAGGTGGAGGGGAAGAGGAAGATGGGGAGACTGGGGATGAGATAGAGAGATGGGGTAGAAAGGTATAAGAATGAGGGCTGTGTGACTTGAACAGAAGGCAGTCTCATGGCTGAGGACAGGGTGGCATGGAGGTGATTTGTTTGTGGCCACCCCCTCTGAGACTTAAGGTGCTTAGTTATACACAGAAAAACAGTACTATGTGATTTTTTTCCTTATTTTTTATTAAGTTTTGCAATTTGCGGTAGGTGGGACCCCAGGCAATGCATCCCCACTGAAACCATGTTCTGGACAACATAACTTTATCGTTACAAAAGGGATGCCTGTACTAAACTTTGCAGCGTAGATACACTGCAGCACACTTCTCTCAAGCACACAAACCAAATGGCTTTCAACATACTGTGCACAGGAATGATCTCATTAATTACCAGAGCTGCTAACCTTATATGTGCACAATTATTAGAACAATCTTGATCCTAATACCTCTATAGGCAGAAGTCATGCTTGGAACCCACAATCAACAACATTACCATTCTCTGTACCACACAATTAACAATAAAATATCTCTACACATAAGAAAGAGGAAGGAAAGTGCATCACAGTGATGGAATTAGTAATTTAACAATATCTGTGATGCAACACATCAAATACAGATTTCACCTACCTTTTCTTCCTCATATGTTGCCCCATGGTATAGCAAACTATTGGGGAAAATTAGTAAAACAACAGAGCATTGGATATTACTCAAGATTATTAGCCCACAACAGATAACCAAATCACTAAACCAAACAAAGTCCCATCAACAACATCCTTAGAAGCAAATCTTTATATATACAACCAGTCAGAAGCTTGTGAAAGCACCTACAACAATCATAAAAAAGATGAAGGATGTGATATAAATTAGTAATACCATACCACACATCAAAATGTCAGTGCAGGAAGACTTATTCCATTGAACTTTTGTTTTAAGTAGATATTCCTAAAACGACAAATACCTTTAAAAATTAGTGTCTTTACTGTACATGTCCACAGTACACTACTTTGATTTAAAAAAAAGCCAAAGTTTTTACCGTTTTTTTTTTTTTTAATATGAACACAGCAGCAGTTCCTTCTAAAGAATAATCTCCCTGAGATCAAATACACAAATATATACAATAAGCTCTTTGAACTAGTTGTAACTCTTTATACATTCTGTGTTAAGTTCTTCAATTGTCCAAAACAGTAATGTGCAATATGATGAAGAGAATGTGAAAAAATAGACAGAAGCTCATACAGCAACACATCCACAAATCACTGAACCCGGCTTAAGTGACAGATACTCACTCATAACTACTGACGGTAATACGTCAACTGTGATGGCATAAAAGTGACGCGCACCAAACACCCTACTTTACAATACAGACATCAAGAAAAAACAGCAGATGGCTCATATTTAGTACTTTAACTTTACTTGAATTAGCACACACCTCCAAAATACTGATATCAGGTAACAAGTATGGCCTGAGATTCACTCAATGAACTTCCTGCAATAAATAATGTTTACAACAATATGTCCTCTTTGTCTCTGAGAATAATATAAATCTCTAGTGTTCATATAAACAGTAAATTTCAAACAGACTGTTACTGAAGTATTTGTAAATTTAGTAATTTCATTTATGTTACATTTAAAGACAACTGACCATGCTTGTATGTCTATGCCTTTTCCTTTGATGGCAGCTCTCCATGTGTCATTTTCTTCCATCCAGTTCTCATTCTAGCAATGCTGCTAACCTCTACTCCTCCTCTTACATTCAAAATGTCCTCCAAGTAACAAAACTCCTCCATGCATTCAAGGGAGCTGCTTCCCCTGCTGACACTCTCCATTTCACATTTCATGTACACAACATGGATACCCCTACAGATCATATACTGAAAATTTCTTACAACCTTCAGTCTACCTATGATGTCATACTCTGTGGACCAACCTACTACAACTTGTGCATAAGATAGAATTCCTCCCAACTGCCACTTTACACAAAGCAAAGGGCCACATACCTTTGTTCCATTACATTACCTCCCACACACCTAATGAACATGACCTTTGCTTTATCAAAATTACATTGAGTCCCTTTGCTTCCATCCCATCCCTTCACCTCTCAAACATCTCTCTGGACCCCTCCATGCTTTCAGCAATCGAGATTAAACAGACAACATATAACAGATCTTAAGGCTGCCCATACCTAAATCTCTCAACACTGCTTCAAGTTCCAAGTTGAACAGCAACAGTTTCAACACTGAGGTGCACATAAGCACTGACTGCAAATTCCTCAATTAACTCTCCACACACTCTTGCTGACACAGTTGTCCCTTCATGTTTTACTGAGTTATTCTTGCTATCTCAAGACAATTCTATCCATTTTTGAAGAGACCTCATATAGTAAAGGAGTAAATGCCGGTTATGTTTAACCTCTCCAGTGTTAAAAAATATGTTGTCAGAAAGAATGGGTTAAGAAGGACTGCTGGGTTATCATTATACCATATATTTAAATACTGAAGCACTGACTGGACAGGTGGTGTACTGAAGTCCCCAAAATACTATGATAACCCACATGTAATGGTAAAAAAAAAAAAAAAAAAAAAGTCTTCTTCATGCCTCTGCTTTATATGACAGGCCTATTCAGAGATGGGTCCAACATGAGTAATGTTCTTGTGTTCAATCCATCCATTCGTCATCCAGTCTTACATTGCCCCATGAGGAGCATAGGAGCCCGGGGCTAGGCAAGTTGGTCCAAACGTTTAAGATGAGAGTGACCACAGTCATTCATCCCCGAGCGGCATTACGTAAGCAATAATCCCCAACTTCCCCTTGGATGTAAACCTTCACTGGCTCAATCCGACTGGACCACTGTAATTACCCACTAAACCACCAGGCACCATATTTGGTTATATGGTTACCACCCAGCATAGTAACTGGTTTCCTGGTGTACAGGCAGAAGGAAGAGGAAAGAATGAAGGAAAGAAAGACAGAAGTGGGAGTGTAAAGTCACCCATAGGCAGAAGGACAAGGAAAGAAAGAAATAAGGAAGGAAGAAAGGAAGGAGAAGAGGAAAGAGCAGACACAAGAGCAGCACTACATCAAGTGAGTGGATGGTGAGTGCCCCCCACCTACCACCATCTTGTATTAAAAACTCTTATATCCAGGACTGGCTTGCTCCTTAGCATGCTGGATAATGATAAGCTTACAGTCTCTCCCAAACATTACTTCGCTCATTCCCTTTTATTCTATGTCAAACCACTTAAATAATTCCCATGATGGCATCTGATCTACTAGAAACTCAAGGAAAGACAATGCCAGGATAACAAGAATAAGAAAGTATTAAAGAGCTACAGAAGTTGTTAGTATCCCTTAATTATGGCCTTCATATATTGGGAGATTTTAATTTCTGAAAGTGCAGAACTAAAACTGGTGGCTTACATAACTTTTACAGTTTCAATCTGAAGCACTGATAACTATTAACGTAAGGTGAGTGTTAGTATCAACATGCACATTTAGACCCCTGTATGTTTCTTGCAGTTAAATACCAAAGGCTAGCTAAGCTTCACATTACATGAAATGGCTGTTCATGTTTTACACTGACAGAAGTTACTTTTTCAGCACAATGCATACCTATTGAAAAAGTCTGTGTCAATGTATTAAGCTTTAATGCATAAGGTGAGCTCAAAAAGGTAGTTCTTCCATACCTTAATCTTCTTATTCTGCAGAACAGTAAGAGTTTGTCAAATACACCAAAAATCACTTAATGGCAAGTTACAAATTAATTTCAAAGATTAAGGGGGCCACTTTCATGCAAAGCTCTGCTCAGCTAATTATCATTTGTTCATAAGTTTGTTAGCATATTTGCTACTTCACTGCATGCAAAAATCCTCCCACATTATTGCTACTTAATGGGCTCAAGGACACTGCATCATGGGGTCCACTGAAAAGTAAATGTTTGGCCCTACTTTTGCTTTTAAGTAATGCCACACACAGTTCAAGAGAACAGAAAAAAAATGGGCACACAAAAAGAGGATGGACACCATCACACACTATCTGAACGGTCCCGTAGCCCAAGCTTCTCCTTAAGGATGTTAGTGAGGCTGGGCTTGTCATGGGTGAGAGGGAGAGAGGAGCAGGAAGAGTGAGTAGCTGTAGTGGCTCCCGAGTAACCAGCGACAACAGAACCTGGTGCTGTGGTGTGGCTGTGGCTGTGACGGTGGCAGTAGCATGGTCCCTGGTGGCTGCTGCTGTGATGGTGGTTGGGGGGGTGGGAAGGAGGAAGGGGGGCCGTACCTATGGTGAAGCGAGGATAGTCGCAAATCTCGCACTTGTTCATGTCAGGGTGGTTGATGAAGGTGCACTTGGAGCAGCCCCACTTGTGGCCCGTCTCATCTGTTGAATCCCCGCCCACACCCTGCCAGAGCAATATCAGTAGTACACCATAAGAGTATTGATCCCTGCCCACACCCCCACCCACACCCTGCTAATGCAATATCAGTAAGACATCACAAGAGTACTGATCACTACCCACACCCTGCTAATGGAGTATCAGTTAAACATAAAAAAAGAACTATTTCTCACCCACCCCCTGCCACAGCAATATTAGTAAGGTATCATAAGAGTACTGGTCCCTGCCCACACCTTGCCAATGCAAAATCAGCAAGGCATCATAAGCAAGCTGATTCCCATCCACATCCCCACCCACACCCTGTCAATGAAATATCACTATGGTATCATAAGAGTATTCATCCTATCTGTGCCCTGCCAAATATAAGTAAGGCATCATGAGATTACTGATCCCTACCCATCGTCGTATCATAACATATACAGTAATATCGTTTATAAAGGCTCCACCAGGGTAATGCATGCGTAACTGTTCTTGTGGCTGAATTCCCCCTGGCTAAGGGTGAAAACTGTGTGGCCAGTTACCAAGCTCACAGCCATATTTTACTTTCATGGAAGTAGCTTCCAGGTAATGTTCTCAACAATGAGTGACAAGCCAAATAATTTCCTGTACACCAGGAAACCATTTACTATGGTGGGTGGTAACCATACGACCAAACTGTGGCGCCTGGTGGTTCAGTGCATAATTAAGGCGCTCCAGCCAGATTGAGCCTGTGCAGGTTTATATCCAAGGGGTGGCTTGGGTTTATCACTCAAGTAATGCCACTCAAGGATGACTGAGGCAACACAGGAATAGCTGATGTATGGATGTATGTGATTAGAATTTATCAGCAAAAAAGAATATAAAGAAGTGACTTATAATGACAATATAATGAACTTCACAGCAAAAATTAACATAAAAAAGGCGACTTAATAATGAAGACTTCCCAGCAAAGAACTGACATATAATGATGATAATTTGGACTTAACAGCAAAAAAGAACATAAAATACAGTAAAGAGACAAAATCAACATTTAATATATTTATCCACTGAAGGGCAACACAGGACTGGATTGAGGGGCATGGAGTATGATACATAAATAAGGCTCTTACCTGCAACTGGTGATGCGAGTTGTGATGGGTGGATGATGCTGGAAGGGGTGGTGGTGGTGCGGGCCTGATGGGGACATAGGAGCTGGGGTGGTGGTGCTGCTGCTGGGGGGTGTTGGGGGTCTGTGGGGTCAATGATGCTGCACTACCCAAACTTGACCCAGAACTTGCCCCTGGTTCACACAGGAAAAAAAGGATAAGCCTACACATAGAAAAGAGGAGTGATTAATACCAGTATATTATTTACAGATTACCAATATGAATCTGTATACAAAAAAAAGTACATTGAAATACAATCTACACAATACTGTATAAAGTAATAGTCCATATTTGGAATTTACAGAATTTGAAAGGAATTTGTTGATTCTTAAAATTTATCACCAATTGTGCTATCTCTTTTCTATGTGAAAGTTGCTTCGAAATAACAATATCAATACTGTGCTGTACTGTACAATACTTTATATTACATTGCAATACACAGTACATAATCAACTAACAGAATGCTACTGCTCTGGAGAGTATCTGTAGTAAATGAAGGACAAATTTCACAAATGAATTTGTTGGACTGACAACCCTCAAGCAGATACTGATAATTCTGATGGTAATTTATGTCATCCTATAACTGTAAGATATATGCTGTCTGAAATATGTCAATGAAATATTATCACTTATCAACAAGAAGAGATACTGATGAGACACGAGGTGATAATCGCAATAGCAAATTCTTAAGGAAGCAAGGGAGACTTAAAAGAGGAACCTAAGCCCATAGCCACCAGCATGTACTGCCACATCCAGCCCTTAACCTGGTAATGAAAATGACACAATGTAAAAAAAAAAAAAAACTGATTTTGGTATAGGAGGGAATTTGACAAGAGAAGAAATTTTAAAACCCTGAATGGAGAATGAACAAATGTATAATATATCTAATGTCACTGGGCACTTGATCACTATCACTGTGGATCTTATCATCTTGTGTTAGGGAATGCTGCAAGAAAATTGTGATGATGATTCTTCATGTTCCTCATCTAATGAAACTAAAGTACTTAAACAATGTAGTCCTAATTACATTACAGTTCATCTTTCTAAATTACACATTTATACAATACAGCTGTGGATACAAGCCACTACTTAGCATGAACTGGTAAATAAGATAAAAGTAAGGCTGAGGGTGGCAGAGCAATGGTGAGGTGGCTTACTGTCCCAGTCTTCCACAATGATGTCAAATGTGCCCCCTCTCAGCACCAGACGTAGTTCTCTCCCATCCTCCTCCTCCTCCTCCTCCTCAGTATCCTCTCTACTCTCCTTCTCCTTGTGGCTGTTCCATTGCTGTGTTGCCATAATGTTGCGGAAGATCTGCAAGGCTCGGGAATACTTACTAGGCAGGTGGGGTGGCTGAGATGCATCGGGGTAGGGCTGTGTTGATGGCAGCCCTACTTCAGCTGCTGGCTCCACATCTGGTGCTGCTCACACACCATTTATAAGGTAAATACAATTAGGTAAATACTGTACATGCAAATGAACAATGAAAACCTCAACTGTATAATCATGCTAGAAGGCAATGTCATAAAGTCCATAAATTTTTTATTGGCCTTCTGACATCACTTAATAGTATGGGAGTACAGTATACAGAAATGGACACTCATATATTTGTGCTACAACAGCAAACACTACAGGAATAAATTACAGTATTACAACAAAATATTATCAATATGAGTCATCAAAGCAGCTCCAGTTACTACAAATATCAACATCCTAATCCTATTCCCTACTAAAATATAAAATGGGATGTACTAGATTATGAAACAGAATTAGGAAAACATATATGCAGACGAACTATAAACAGAATACTCAATGAAATGGGTCAAATATCCAGTCGCAAATCAACAACACACTCTGCCAATGGACGTGTTTTATTTTTTGCCATCTCCTAACAGTTTTATTCAGGTTGGGATAGAAAGTCTTGGTAAATCCTTCAGAAGATAAGATGCATTTCCTAAGCTGTTAAAAAAAAAAAAAAAAAAAGTCATCTGGTAGCAGCAACAATATATTTTAAAGACTGTCACCCAGATCAAAAAGGTTAAAGCTACTGAAATTCTTGGCTCCTCCTAACACCAGGATTTAACTATATTTCCTCAGTGAAATCATGCAGCCATTCTTTGAAGCTTCCAAACTCAAGTAAACATAGCTACTTTTATGAAGACAAGAGAAGGACAGAACAGTACAGAAAATTTTTAGAAAAGTTACTTACCAAGCCGCAATATTTTATTCTCCATTTCGTAACATTCTGATTGCAATCTCTGATTCTCTTTTTGCACTTCCTCTATTCTCTGAAAAATAAATACAATATTCACTTGCACATTGGAATGTACTCTACCTGCATCAGTTAATATGCTTCAATTCGATGATGTATTTTCTATTTTATTTTTGGAATTGTACCTTCAGGTGATTTTATTTACTTTCTGAGAGAAGGTTTTCAAATTGGTACTGTATAGCCTTTACTAATTCCTTCACTATTAGGGGGCTCTAATAAGCAGAATAAAATCACATGAAGGCAGCAAAAATAGAAGGAATAACATGTCATCATACTGACATGATTCATTCCTTGACTGAGCTGTAACGCAAGGTAGAAAATAAAAGTCAGCAGACCTATTTCTGGGTACATCAATATAAATACTCTAAACACTATCATTTGGCCTCACTAATTACATTGTTTATAACATCCTGTTCAAGAAATAATGAATAAAGTGAGTGCATAGAGAAAGCACCATGGATTTTTGGGTCAGATCGACCTGCTACCAGTACTGTATTACTAACCATTGTATTGGTGTCGGCTGTAATCTTGCGTTGGTGTTCCCTTGCCTGTAGCTCCTGCATCATCATTTCCACCTCACGCTCTAACCGACCCTTTTCCTCTACTTGCCGAGCCACTTCCGCCTCCAGCCGATTCTTTCGGGCCAGCTGCTCTGCCACCAATGCTGATGCACCATAAAAAGTTACACCATAATTTCTATGTTAGTTAATTTTAACAGAAAATTACCATGTTTTTATAAGATGTAATAAATGCTTGACCAACATATACAGTAGTTTACATGGATAGCAGTTTTGATTATGCAGTTTATTTCTTTCAATTTGAATTTTTCTTAAAATGCTGCCAAACTATCTTAGTTCAGATTAAAGGACATTCTTTTAACAGGGGACTAAGTGCAGGCTGTATCTAACTTTGAAAAAAAAAAAAAAAAAAAAAGCTAAATTAAACTGTCTGTAGAGCAAGAATGAAACAGAAAATATGTAACTGGTCTGAAAGGGTTAAATATTGTTTAAAGGCAACAAAAACTTGAACAGTACAGTCCATGTGAAAGTTTAAAATATTGTATATTATCTGAGGCAGCAAAATATTCCTGATTAATATGATTCATGACAAATATTTGACTGAAAAAATAAACTTTACTATGAAAACACAAAATTATTCAACTTTCATAGTGTTATTACAAAACTGAGAAATTATGAAATATTTCTCACTAATATCTAATGGGCAATACTTAAAGCCAATACTATACTTGAAATGTTACAAAATCACAGGTTTAACTGATAAACACTAAGCAATTCTGATAAGTATTAAAAACTACTGTTGCATTATGGAATAAATGATAAAAAGAAGGGGATTCACTGTATATTATAATTATTTAACACCTTCAATGCAATGACATATTTCTGGCTTAATCTTGGTATCTTCAGACAAATTTAAACAACTTACTAAAGACCTCTCAGGATGAAGGTGTTAATTACAGGTTTATATAGCCCCTCTCCTTTGAAAAGTCTGTCCTAAACTAAATATTATCATCCAAAGGTAATAAGATTAAAGTACAAGATATGTCATTGGAGGGAAGTGGTTAAAGAAATTTACCATCACAAGGTAAAAGTTTCTGTCCACTCAACATTTTGCCACCTGAGCTTTTTCAGGACTAAGAACTTGGTGCAAACTATCACATACAGTAAAAAATAGTAGATGTTAACCAGACCATACATTAACCGGTTCTCCTGGAAATGTGATGCATCCTAGTCTTTTCTGCTTTTTATGGATGCAAAACCCCTGTCATAAGTTGCTTCATATCTACTCCATCCAACTAACTCATCTCCTGTCAATAATCTACCTTCATTAACTTTCATACCTCACTTTCTTATACACTTGTTTACCATATCCATCCATCTTATTCTTGGTCTACCTCGCCTTCTCTAATCTTCAAAATCACCCACATAAACCCATTACACCAACCTACCTACATCCATTCTCTCTATATGACTATCAAGTAGGAACAGACTCAACAGATTTCCTTACTCTACATCTGCAAATCACTGTGTTTCTTATCCTACTCCCTTTACACACTCCACACACATTACTAATCAGCCCAACAGTCACTGCTCCTACTCTTGACTTTTTGTTCTAAAACCACACCAATCTCTCATACCCACATTTCAAAAGGGGGACTACCACACTTTCATGAAATCTCAGTCTCTACACTCATATCTCTGTTTACTACCAAAGCCTAACCAGATACCTTTCTGAGCCACTCAACTCCACTTCCTTTGCACATTTACCTCTCCTTCCTGCTACAGCACCAAAATATGCACAGTCAATCACCAGTTTAAATCCCTCCCTCCATTTACTGGCACAGCTGGGATAAGGTTACCATCATTCTATTTACATTTACTGTACTTCCAAACCATGCTGCTCAAAGAGATTTACAAAACTTTAACTAGTCTGCAATCCTCCTGTTCATCATTAGAAAGAAACTCCAACTTGCATTCATCAAAACTGAAATACTCCAATCTTCACCATTTACCAACATCCAAAACCCTCTTTCCATAATCAAAAACTGCTTTTCATGTTTCCTGAATTATGATGTCTTCTCCGATACCTAGTCTGAACCTTTAAATTATCCAGTTTAATATTTAGTGATACAAAGACCAGCTTCTCTTGGCTGGTTGGCAGCTACTGAAGTATAATGCTACTCTGTTACTCAAAGTTATATGTTTTGCTTCCAATAAGCTGTTAGTTATGAAAAAGATCTGGTGCTGAAATACTGAATATACTATATGACTGCTCTGAGTGTGATGTTTCCCTGAAAAGAAAAAAAAAGAAACTAAATATTTACTATCCAATAATGGATAACTTCAACATTTACTTATGAGTTTCTGTTATAGCAGCTTTAAATGATAATCTGCAGTAGCTACTACCACTGTCATAAAAAAATATAAAAACTAATAAAATCTTGTTTGCTTAAGCTTCAAATTTCATTTTCTGTACTCTCTTTGCATTATAACTAGGTGATAAGTGTTACCTCTACAGTCCTAGTATTCCTGATGGGAAGCTTAGGGCAATTAATAGATTATATTTTATTATTTCCAGTACCAGGAAAGCTTGATATCATAAAAGATGTTTTGCTATGTAAATGAACAATAACCGTGTTCACCTCACTCAAACATACTTACCTGTAGGCATTCAAAACAACATATCTTTTATGAGTCAGAACTGAGAGCAACATATACCCACTACAAAATATATACTCCTCACACTTGAAACTAATACTGTTTACTGACTTCGATATATTATGTCTAATACTATCCTGAATTTTTGTAAAATACTGCTGGTAAAATTAATTCATGTGTACTAGGCTCTATTATGGTATTCAATTATATGAGTACAGAAATTTTTGTTACCACAAACCAGACATACTTCCATATGAGACAACTATGACCAACAAATATCATGCAGGATCCAGACCAGCCATGGCACACACTAATATTTTTACACTTTAATGGTAAGTGGTAAAAAGCCACATAATTGCAAAATTATACTGCTCTGCATTATTAAAAATCAATAAAAATTCCCAACACAGCCAAATACAATACAATTTATACCATTATGGACATCTAACAGCAAACTAGGCATTCTACAGTTAACAAAAGATCAACAGTAAAGAAAAGAAAAAGTTAGTAGCCACATGACTATGATTACAATCAAGTGTGGGTTGTGGCAGCCTCTAGTGCCAGGTAAGGGGAGCCCAGGGTTGAACACAGGGGTAGGGCGTGTGAGTGGGTGTGGGTGCGAGGCAGCACACAAGGAGCACTCACACACACACTCTAGTGCATGCTGCTCTACCTTGTACGTGGGAGGAGTCAGGCCTGGACGGTGGCACTGCCAATATGGGCTCTCCTGCAGAGTAGCCTAGGGTGGGGTCAGTGGCTGGGGGGTAGTGCAAGGGGTGCAAGGACACGGGGGGCCTAACACACTCTGGCAGTGATGACTTCCGTTCTCCAATATCGACAGAGTCGGGCATGTACCAAGATTGTGGTCGCCTGGGCTGTTCTTGCACCCCCTCCTGACCTACCACCTCCCCAGTTGTGGGGAACACTGCTCCCGTGGGAGTGGAACCATCATTTGCACTGGAGCTGTACTGGATGTGGAAAGCTGTGTTTGCCTGGGAATTTTTATTGTCAAGGTTTGTGCGCATGGCAGATATTGTACCACCAGTGGGACCTATGGAAATCTGAAGGGAGGAGCGTGAACCATGGCGATGATCAAGAGAGGAAGTGGAATAGGTGAGGGATGAACCACTACTTCGAATCTGAATTGGGGGTTGGGGTTCAGTACAAGGTTGTCTCAACTGGAGGTTGACTGAGGTGTATGACCGACCACACACTGACACTGTGCCATCACTGGAGGGAGGACCTGGGGCATGGTGAGCCCCATGGGGAGGGAGTGGGGTAAGGTATATTGAAGAGACATGACGCCGACCTGGTGGAGGGCGGCCACTACTGCTACTGCCATTGACAGTAGTGGGGCTGGTACAGTTGCTGCTGGAAGTGGTCAGTGTGGTCGTAGTTGTGGCTGTTAAAGTTGACGGCGAGTCCATTAAATCTGGAGGGGGAGTTGGGGAATGAAACTGACTATGTTCTGTTCGTTCATAATGAGGTTCCATATCACTTATACTGTACTGTTGTCCTATTCGAGCATCATAATGTGTTTCAGCACTTTTCCGTCGTTCAGGGGGTCCTTTTTGTTCAAAGTCACTAAATGGATCAAATGAGTTAGGCACAACTGGCGCAGACTTCGGCAGAACTGGGGTGCTGGAGCGGGACTTAGAAGTCTCACGGGAGGTACGTGGGGAGTCCTGCCTGCTGAAAGCCCCCTGCACTTGTCTGGCAGGGAGAAACTGAACATTTGGTCCATGAAAGCCATTTGAGACAGACGGATGCCATCCATAGGTAACTGGGCTATTGACTGCCGGCTGGTAGAAGATTGGGCTGGCGGCCACTGCTGCAGTGGTGGTGGGGGAGGTGTAGACCGGCTCAGCTCCCCCACCAACCATTGTGCCTGGACTGTAGCTGTACACTAGGTATCCACTTGAGTACAGAGGGCCAAAGACATGGTGTGTGGCAGCAGAGTGAGTGACCGGGAGGGCACCAGGGCTGGTGGCAGTGAGCACAGGGGTGGTTGGGGTGGATGGCACACCAGACGGTGGGGAAGGGACACCAGAGCGAATAGGGGAGGTAACACGGGACATGGCAGGAGAGGACAGGGCACTGCTTGACCGAGATCGGCCCCAAGGACCATAGTAGCCCCCGTGGTGCAGCTTTGTCTTTTGGGACAGCTCTTCTTCACATCGTTCTCGATCAAGGCCGTACTAGAAAATAAGAAAAATAAATATGTTTAGCACTATTTAACAAGATATATAAATACATTATTGTCATCGTAAAGGAGTATCATTTTATACTATAGTAACTTAGATACAGTATATCAGTTACAGTACTTCACTCAAGTAATTCTCCGTATTCCCATACACAAGTTCACTTCAGAAAACACATTCTGGCATCGACAGTTAAATTTTTCTAAAAGTGTATTCCATCATGAGCAATGGAAAGTAAAAAATAACTAATTAAATGCCAGCATTAAATATGACATTCAGTTCCACAATATTAAAAAATGTAAAAATATCCAGCGTTTGTTCAAAATTCATTACATCAATGCATAAGCTAATATTTCTGTGTTGTATACTTAATACGGACTTCCATGAGTAATTTCTTGCAATAATTCAATTCCATTACAACTACTGTAACTAAAAGGTCTTTAGTAACTGATGACAAAAAAGCAAACATAGCAATGCAATATTCCATATTCACATGAGATACATTACAGACATATTGGTAAAAAAATTCATGGCTGATTGGCATTTCCCAAATCAGCCTTTGCTGTCATAATTCAGCCAAGTGATTGCCTAAAAACCCTTTGCAGTGCCCCCACACATTATCAGACATTATAATCTAATTTCTCGAAGTATATTTTGCAAAGCTTTATTATCCCACAAGTAACCAAAATCAGCAAACAATTAATCCATGAATATGAAAGGCTAACTGTTTAGGGAATATTGTATTGTACAGAAAAATAGTGCACAAAGAAGCTACATGTTGCAAGAACTGAGGCTTCACTTAAAAGTAGGGTGCAACTGACAAAAAATAAGTAAATAAAAAAAAAACAAATTGCATACAGGTATTCTTAACTTCATGTTAATTTTCTGCCTGCTGATAAGCATATTTAATCCACAATTGCAATGGAAAACTGAGAATCAGGATTTAAAACATCAACCCACAAACTACACAATGTTATCAGTAATGGGTCATACAAATACAGCAGTTTTGCTTGTAATAAATGAGCTGAAGCAATCACACCTCTTCTTACCCAGAGGTCACGCATACAACACTGCTAAATGGTATCCTCATGCGTTTAGTTGACACTTATGATCCTGCTTTTGGGTGGCACCTCAATTCTGACAAAGAGTTGCACAAAATTATTAACACAATACCAGAAAAGATTAAAATTCATATATAATACCAGATATTAAAAAAAAAAAAAAAAAAAAAAAGGGTCTTCTGCTGAGGCTGGTAAACGATGACATATTTGGTTAACAGGAGTGAGACTTACCTTCTGTATACTCTCATTGACATCATTGTCTTTTAGGTCAGGGAACTTCTGCTTGAGGTGGTGGAAGAGCTGCATGTGTGGTATGTTACGAGTGTCAGACTGCGGGCGCGCAGAGTCCATAATGTGGCCACCCTCCCCTTCCTAATATGGCCCCTCTCCGCCCCCTGGCTTCCTGCTACTACTTAGTCACTATGTCACCAGGGCAAGAGTGATGGGAGGGCAAGGTGAGTGAGGCAAGGCGTCCTGGCAGCTGAGGCACCACGCTACCTGCTGCACCGCCCAGCCCCACCATTCGCCAACCTCCACCATACTCACACCTGCAACACAGCACCAATGCATTTACACTCAGGGGCTCCTATCACTCACTGTAAGCTGAAAAAAATATTCTGGTACCAGTCAGAATAGAATACAATATCTTAACTTTTCCAGTGGGGAGGGCAACAGATATCAATGAACTCTATGGCATAAACCTTTCATCTGTCACTTTGGGTGTTCTCATACACTGATAACCACTCTTCTCGTAATTCTTTGTGTTTGCCATCCTATTCATTTCTCACATACATCATATCCCAGTAGACTATTCCACTTAGGCTTCTTTTTCTGATTCAGGCATTCAAACACTTATAAGGTCATTCAAGAGGAGACAACCACCACAATCTGTACAATAACATGGCCTATATTTCTATTTTGAATGCAAAGCTGAACAATCATTTAACAACAGAGTATACTGTTAGTATGAAAGAAATGCAATGGACAGGATGTACAGCCACTGAGCCACATGAAATAGGTACCAAAAAGAAAAAAATCTGGGTCAGGTTAAAGGTGAAAGAACTACAGCTGATATAGCTGACCCTATTGAACATCGGTTATATCAAACTATCGGACACAGTAAACTCTCTATTACACGTCTTCGCAACATCTGGCCTAATGCAATACAGTGTCAGGTGCTGCTGGCCTGGCTCCAATAAAGCAATATCTGGCAAAATTATGCAGTATCTGGTGCTGAAAGAGGACATAACTGGTGGTTCTATGCAATATCTGGTGTTGAGGTGTACCTACCAGTTTGTGAACAGTAGCCAACCGGCACTGTATTACTGTATTATTGTATTGTATTATTATTATATTTTATGTTTAATTTTCATCTTTTATCCATGGGAAAGTGTTTAGGATAGAGGTTCGAGATGCAGAGTAACGCAATATCCAGCTTGAAGCCAAATATTGAGCCATTTGGAGGTACAGTACTATGCTATACAATACAGTATCTGGCATTTTACTTTAACCAGTGTAGGGCTTTGAGAGTTTACTGTATATCATCAGCCTCTTCCCCCAGTTGGTTCTATATGGCCAGGGTTCACTGTAGTTTTATGCCTATCTTTTTATACATTTTTAGTTATAAAATAATTTGAAAAGTTTAACAGATACAGTAAGACCTCACTATAACGGACTAATTGGGGCCCAAGCCAGCCAGAAAAATGTGAAATTCCGATAAAAGCGACATCCGGACTTACCCCTGCTAATCAGGACTTTTTCCGATATATCAGACATTAATCCGGATTGCATCAGTGGTTTTCACCACCATTGCAGTATTGTACTGTGTTATACCTTCACTACATTAATCAAATGGCATAATAATACTGTACTGTGCACTGAAAAACATATCTTTTACTTGTCTTATCGTGGTGAACATAGCTGAAGTGGTCATGCAGTCCGGACTGCTTTCTGGCTTTATCGGACCTTTTCCGATATATAGGAGTTTAATCCGGTAGCTCCTCGAGTCCGATAAAAGCGAATTCCGGTCTATTGAAGTCCGTTATATCGAGGTTTTACCGTACTCTGAGAAAGGTGTTTTGAGACAACGGACCCAAACAGGTGCAAGCAGAATAAGCCTCAAGTCAGATGACCCAGAAATACGTGAGTGCATGGCAACAAGTGTTGGTGAGAAGAACAAGAACACCAACAAGAAGAAGAAACAGAAAGAGAAAGAGACAGAGAGAAAAAATTCCCTTGCGAAATGTCATAAGAAAATACACACAACATATTTTATCCTTCCATAACTCTAAGTGCTCAGTGTTTATTTAGTTTGCCTTTATTTGCTAGCCAATCAAGCTAAATCCCTTCACTCCAATAATATACATTATATTTTACACTTGCTACCTTCGAACATTTTTATTCAGCTCAGGAGAGATTTTTCGAACAGGAGGGGTTAAATGTGGCTTTCGTAAACTTCTTCACTAAATGAGATCTCTCTTTGGATAAATATAAAGCATCAAGCAGCTGCCAAAAATAAAGAAATAAAGTAAATGAAATAAATAAATAAATAAATAAGTAAAATAAATAAACAACATCACCAGGGTCAAGCAGTTAATGTCACTCTATCTATCTGGTCTACATAATATATTACTTCATCTACTGAGGGGTTAATGTTACTCTATCTACTTCCTTTGCAGCAGGCTATATATAACTTTATCTACCTGCTCTGCTGCATTATATTTTGGGGCTCAGAATATACGTTACAGTTGTGCACCCCAGAACCCCCAACATTTATTATCAGCTAAAGTGGCGTGGCAAGTGAATAATGAAGTGTAAACAAATATTCCTGTTTATGCAGGTTAGTGTGGTGGGTGGATTAAAGGTAGGGTTGCTGGGTAGGAGTCAGAGGAAGTGTGGGGCAGGAGGAGGGGCAGTGTGTGGGAGGAAGAGTGAGAGTGTGGAGGGGGAGGAAGAGTGTGAGAGAAGAAGAGGAAGAGTGTGCAGGAGGAGGAAGAGTGTGCAGGAGGAGGGGTGAGGAAGTATGGGGGGAAGGGAGAGGGAGGGTGTGGGAAAGGAGGTGGGAGAGTATCAGGGGAGGAGGAAGAATGTGTGGGAGGAGCAACTTTGGGGGGAAAAGTGGGAGGAAGTTTGGGGGGAAGAGGAAATGTGTGGGAGGAAGTTTGGGGGGAAGAGGAAATGTGGGGGAGGGGGTGGAAAAGTGTGGAGGAGGAGGAGGAAGCAGTGAGAGGAAGGGTGGGGGGAGGGGGGGGGGGAGTGTGAGGAAATTTAAGGGAATACTGTAAGTGGAAGGAAGAAGAGAAAGTAAAGAGAAGCCACACAAGAAAGTATGAAGGAAGCCAAACAGCAGCAGCGTTAATGGTACTTTTGAAGCTATTTGTTTCAAAGAAGATTATGGTTATGATATTTAATTATATCAGCTGATGATAAAGACAGTAAGGCAAGAGAGAAAGAGAGGTTACATCTAACATGAGGGAAGGATGGAGGAGGTACACGTTTGAGTGAGTTAGTGTATGAGAAGGCAGGTTATGAACATGGTTGAGTAGGTGTGGGTTATAAAGGAAGGAAAGCAAGCAGATGGGCAGGGGAAGGATAAGGTAGGGTAGAGTAGGGTAGGGTATGGTAGGGCAAAGCAGGGAAGGGTAC
>JAGKTI010000823.1:69018-110964 GCA_018397915.1 Birgus latro | reverse complement strand
AAATTAGTTCTCTTCCTCACGTCATTACCCATAAATGCAATGACCTACAGACCTATAGATCCTTTCATTCGCAAGAGTTGAGTAATATGATCTTTAAATTGTTTCCCTAGGTGCTATACTCTCCGAGATATTAAAGTTGGAAAACAAGCAATTTCTGGGAAACAGGCCACAGTGAGGTGACGTCTGCATAAAGAATAGCCCAGCTTATGGGAGCTAAGCACCATATCACATATCAATAACTTGTTTTGCTGAACACACTCCTTGCTCCCTATAACTTTAACATCTCTCGCCAACCTCCTATCAGCCCTCCTGACCAAAAAATAGTCTATCTGGCTACTATTTCCTGCAGATCCATATGTAATTAATCTATTCTCTCTTTTCCTAAAATGTGTTGCGCACAGTTATGTTCATTGCCTCCCCAAACTCGAATTTCCTTTTCCCTTCCTCGTTCCTTGTACTACATGCACGTCCCTCATGTAAAACTTCATATCCTTGAGGTGTTTCATCTACGTGACCATTTAAGCCCCCTCCTAAAACTATAATTTCATCATCCCCCATATCACTTACCACACATATTAAGTCACCCCAAAATCTATCTTTTTCTGTATAATCCAATCCATACTGTGGGCATAAGCCGATATAAATCAAAATGTTACCCCACCGAACACGATTTTCATTACTATTATCCTTCACTCACTATCAGTATATTCATTACAAATTCCACCCATTTCTCCTTAACCCCTCCATGGCCGCCGGCACTGAATGATGTTTAGCCGATAAATGGCCGCAGGTTAGGTGTCGATTGAGTGTTGCCTATAAAAAACAGTGAAAAATTTTGGGAAGTGAACGAACATTCTGAATGTTTTCAGACTGACCTACCCAACACTCCCATACACCCAACACATCAGTACACCGCCCACTTCCATGATGAGTGGACGTCCGATTTCCACCTCTTTCCCAGCCCCTACCCCCACCCAGCGCCGCCCTCTCTGGCCCCGTGGCCGCTCACCAGCCCCAAGATATACAGCTGTACCCTTTTTCCTTACTCAGACAGAAAATATCGTACTTTCCCACACTCTTGATACACAGACAGCAACATCTATTGCGAAAATAACAAAGTAAAATGACAGTGAAACGTAAATGTGTTATTAGGGGAAAATCCTAATAATGTGACTTATTCATAGTTCTGAACCTGCATTACGAAACTGTTATAGCAATGCAGGTTGCGTGGGAGTGGCTAAAAGCCCTCCACTCACCTACTTCTAATTGGAGCTGACCAGGTGCTAATCCACCTGACCCTCCACATTGATCCCCATGAGAGAACCTACCCTAGGGGGACCGGCAATTTTCTCATTTAGGACGGAATATTCAAACTTTTCTCTCCCTCTTCCAACCATACACACAATGCTAACGTGCAAAATAACTCGAAACTACAATAAACATATTTTATATAAAAAATGTGAAAAAATATTCATAATAATTTCCTTTCGAGCCAATCCTAACATATGTACTGAAATCACTGGATATCACCATATCTAACCTATGCACAACATTTCAGCACCATTCACATTGTTTTGGGGAGTAAAGAAAAATTATAACAATATGTGCGATGTTGCACGGCAGTAGTAGTAGTAGTAGTACTTGTTCCCTAGGCAGTCTGGTCGAACAGCCCCGAGTCCCTAAGGAAGGCCACGGCCGAAACCGAGCTTTCCCACAGAGCTCTCAAGGAGTGTATGTTGTGTTGTTGGCGTAGGTGATTGTGTGCAATGCAGTCTTCCATTATGTGCTTAATCGTATGGGCAGGCGTCAACAACGGAGTCATCCAGCCTCTTCAGATAACTTAAGAGGGCTGCCCACAATCTCAGCCTGGTCAGGTGGACCCTGTCCTCATGAGGGAGATAGGATTCAGAAGGATGGATATTAGGAGGCCGTGCATGCAGCTGTGTGTTGTCTTTAAGTGACTGAATGGAACGGCGAGTGATTTGATTATGAATATGCTTCTGGAAGCTGGTCTGAGGCGGGCAGGGGGGAAGAGATGACAGTATTTGTGTATGATACTGTGTGCTGGGTGTTGTTTTGATGTTCCTTGGTGTGTGTGTGGATGTGCTGCCATGTAGTGTAGTGGATGTTGTGGGTTTGTGGAGGATGCAGCAAGAATTTGGGTGCCTCTCATGTCTAGATGATTCTTGACTTTGAGGACTTTGGTTTCTTGGTGTAGGTGGTCTGTAAGTGCAGTAGCTGTGCCGCCTGTGATTATTTTTAGCGCCTTGTTTTGTATGGTCTAAAGAGTGTTATAGTGTGTTTTAGTGAGGTGAGGAGCCCAATCAGGGCTTGCATAATTCATCACTGAACGTATATAATGTATACTGTGGTGGTGGTTTCTTTGTTGTGTCCAAATGTTCTATGGGCAAGTGACCTCAAGGCAGTGAGTCTATGTGTTAATTTATTTTTGATGTTTGTGATGTGTTTTATGGTGAGGTATGGGATGTGACTGTGTTCTGCTGTTCAGTTTGTGAGAAGGGTCACTGTAGATTTGGCTGGGGCTATTTTGAGCCTGTTTGTAGTGAACGTGGCGACCATCATCCACTCACTTGGTGTAGTGCTGCCTACTTCTTCCTTAGCCTTTATCATTCTCTTTCTGAGCCTGCCCTCCTCTCTTCCTATTTCTCCCATCTTTCCTGTCACTTCTTATTGCTTTTCTTTCCTTTACAGTGGCTTTACATTGAGTGACAAGCCAAATGGTTTCCTGTAAACCAAGAAACCATTTACAACGCTGGGTGGTAACCATATAACCAAACCATACGTGCTCCCTACGTGTCAACAAGTGGGTTGGTGGAGGGTTAGTGCCCCTCCCTGTAAAACAAATAACTCAGAGTCAAATGGCCACCCCTTGCGGGATTATGGCGTCTGGCAATAGATAGATAGATAGATTGTAGTGAACCATTCGTGTAGTCTGTTGAGGTAATGTTGGAATGTGTGCAGCTGTGTTTGCATTTTAGTGTACATGTAAGTGTTATGTCGTCTGCATAGGAAGCTATGTGTATCTGTGGTGTATGGGGTGTGGGTATGTCATGCATGTATAGGTTAAGGAGTGTAGGGGACAAAACGGATCCTTGGGGGACGCCATTTATGAAGTTTCTAATGTTCGAAGACTGACCGGCAAAAGTTACATGTGCACATCTGCCTGCTAAGGAATTTGCCAGCAATCTTTTTGTGTTTTGTGTATGTTTGTGTTGAATATTTTGTTTGTAAGGTTGTGGCAGGGGATGGAATCAAAAGCTGTAATACACCACTGCAGCGGATATCCATTGCCAATATTTCTGCAACTTATGCACTCCATTGCAAGCCACAGAATGGGTCTAGGAAGCTAAGATTTGCACTGATAGGTGCGTCTGAACTTTCTCTTCAATATGGTAAGGGAAAAAAAAAAATTCAAACCTTCAGAATATGACCCCGGCGTCAGCCAGGGGAGCACGTAAAATTCCAGACCTACGGCCATGGAGGGGTTAATCAACACACCCACACCTATAACCATCTCCCCTACCCTTCCAGATAATCTTGTATCAACAATCCCTCCCGGCAATCATGCTGGTTGAGCCACCCTTATATCTAACCTCCTGCACCACCGCCTACTCAGCGCCTCAACCACTTCCCGTGCCCCATCCCCTCAAACTACACACATTCCATGATGCCACTCTGATCCCCTTGGGTGATTTAGTTTTCTCAGGATTGCTTTGATTTTTCTCCTTTTCTGTCACAATGGGGAGACACATTCCACAGGCCCCACCCACCCGCACAGTCCCAAGTCCAAGCATGGAACCTGTGACCCTTAGCTCACCAGCTGTGACCAGTGGCTGTGGCAGTGGCTTTGGGGCACCCTGCTATGATAGCTACAGGGACACCCTGCAAGCACACCTTGGCACTGTAACTGCCCAGTCATTATACACCCATTGATAAAGCAGCCTCCTGGGGCATTACTCCCAAGTTCGGGCCCCTCTCTATTGGGCAGAAGAGGCAGCCTGGGAACCGCAATGCCTTGTACCCTTGAGTACAGATTTGAGCCCCATAACATCCCGGCCTCAAAACATATGCTGGCAGAGCCCTCATCATGCCTTCCCTCAATAGGTCCACCACTAGGTAGTGAGGGCAAAGTTTTCTGACTACATGCCCTAGCTGGCATAAACCCCAGTGACAAAGTGAGGTGTGTTGTGTGATGTGTAAAGTGCATGTAGGGTAATGCATGAGATAGTTAGAAGAAAGTGTTTGGGAGAGTATGCTAGTACACTCTCCATGTTAGTGTCACACTGAAAAGGCCAGGAAAGGGGAATGGTCAGATTTTCTGGTAGCTAGTGAAACAGGAGCTCCAGCTCTCCCTATCACCACCATTCTCATTCCCCGTGGGAGTACCACCCTGGCTGGCTGGTTCTACAGCCTACTCTCTATAACCTCCATAACAAACTTAATTCATCATGATCAACTTGAAATGCATATTATGACAACAAGTCACCATTTCCTCACTCCTCTATTCCTGCATCCACTACTCCAGTCCAGCATCCATCCTCTCACCTCAGCGCTCTGCCCCTACCAGTACTAACGTTATCCCCTCAATACGCTGGGCTTTCAGACTTCGCCCTCGAATCTCATTCCTTTGCCCTACACTGGTTTGTTTCAGTCGACACACAATTGCAACAGAATGGCAGAATGCATGGGAATCTATTTACATAGCCCAATTTTCAACATAACACCGATGCTAATGGTACTAATTATATTCGCCTATATTTTGCAGGGAGCAGGCTGTAGCGCCAGTTGGCCAGGGCAGTACTTCCAAGGTGGATGGAAAGCTGATGACAGGGAGAGCTGAAGCTCCTATTTCATCATTCCTCGGGAGTATTTCCTGACATTCCCCCTTTGCGGTACTTTTTTAGTGTTTTAATAACACAGAGAGTAGGCCAGCATGCTCTCCAATACAGGTTACTCAAACTGTCAACACCAAACAACAGGCACATTACACACTAGACTTCCTTTTCAAAAACTAAAAAAAAAAAAAAAATGGCATATAACAAAGCCTTGGAGTCCCTGGGGGGGGACCATAAATGCCCCCAACATCCACCCCTTTCCCAGTGACTACTTAGCGAGTTGCCTGAAACCACTGTTTAACCCACTTCTTTTTCATTTCTGCAACATTCGCAGCCTTTCCTCTAACTTTCTCTCTATTGAGGGCCACCTCTCCTCCTCTAATCATCACCGTCTCTTCTTAACTGAGACTCAGCTGTCTGAGGCAACTGATGGCAAACCCTTTTCTGTATCATCCTACTTTCTCTATACTCATTTCAAAACCAAAGGTAGCTGTTGTGTATATGTACGCAATGACTTATCTTGCTCTTGTGTTCCTGAAGTTGATTATTCTGAATTCTCTATTCTCTGGCTTCGGCTGTCCTGTCATTTTCGGACTAAATATATTTGTGCTGTTTGCTTATCCCCTAATTCTACTGAGTATGAAAAAATCTTCGACTATCTAACATCTGTGATGGAACACATCCTACTCGTTTCTCCTTTTTATGAAATCTCCATTCTAGGAGATTTTAATGTTCATCACCATCTTTGACTTTCCTCTCCTCTCACTGATCCACCTGGTGAACAAGCCTACATCTTTTCTATCCTTGATAACCTAGTGCAGCTTATACAGCACCCTATCTAAATCCCTGACTGCCTTGGAGAGAGTTGCAACATACATGACCTCTTCCTTATAACCCTTCTGCTTATGCCGGTAATCTTTCCTCTCCATTGGGCTCCTCCGATCACAACCTTATTACTTTATCCTGACCTTTCGCTCCAGTACGGCTTGTGAACCCACGAAAGAAACATCGGTTGTGGTACTTTGGAGCAACTGATTAGGAGGCGTTCATGGAGTACTTCTTTGATATTCCATGGAATAATTACTGTTTCCATGACTGGGAGTCATCTGAGTGTGCGACGCGCATTACAGAGGATATTCTCTCAGGTGTGAAAGCATACATTCCATTCTCATATCTTTTGACTAATGCAAAAAAGCCTTGGCCTAATCACACTTGTTCTAATGCTGTCCACATCAAGGAGAACGCCTATAAAAGGTACTGGAGCCAACCCACCCGAATCAAAGCTTTTTTATGTTTCTGCCCCGAATCATGCTGTGTTCTTCGCTCTGCTAAGAGTAATTTCAACTATACTAAATGCTCTCAACTCTCCAACTCGAAATCTTCCTGCTTCTTTTGGCACCTTGCCAAAAACTTATTCTAACAACTTTACCTCATTATCCATCCCTTGTCTTTCCTACTCTGATGGCTCTATATCTATTTCTACAACTGGTAAAGCAGATCTCTTCACTCAGACTTTCTCCTCCAATTCCACCTTTGATGGTTCCAGTGCTATTCCTCCATCACTTCCCCCTCTGACATCCTCATGGTCAACATTAAAATTTCTTCAACTGATATATTTTCTGCCATCAATAGACTCAATGCTAACCATGCATATGGGCCTGATGGGGTCCCTCCTGTTGTCCTCAAAAACTGTGCTTACACCCTGCATAGGTAAACTCTTTAGCCATTGCCTGTCAACTTGTACCTTTCCTTTTTCTTGGAAGTTTGCTCTCATTCAGCCTTTCCCAAAGAAGGGTGACCATTCCCAACCCTCTAACTATCGCCCAATTGCTTTAACATCCTGTATTTCAAGATTTCGAGTTTATTCTTAACAAAAATATTTTAAAACACCTTTCCTATCACAACCTTCTTTTTGACTGATAATATGGGTTCCGTCAGGGACGCTCCACTGACGGTCTTCTTACCTATCTTTCAGACTACTGGTCATCCTCCTTTCGGGACTTTGGCGAAAGCTTTTCTATTTCACTTGATATCTCAAAGGCTTTCGATCGAGTCTGGCATAAATCTTTAATCCGTCCTGTCCCGACCGGTTTTTTACCCAGCCTACCCCCAGGTCCCGATTGATTTTCGACTTTTTGTTTTTTGGCTGAAACCTTCACTTTTGGTGAGAAACATCGAAAATTCATAGCGAAATCGCGATCCTGAAGTTAGAAATGTTGATACAGGTGTCACTCAACCTTACGTTTTCCTTCTTTTTCAGGGTACCTGGCTAAAGAAAACGAATTATGGAAGAGTTAACTAATTCAAGCCGCTTTAAATTACGTATTTATTTTATTTATTTGGTACAAATTTATGTGTGGTACAAGTCTATATTGATTTTCACACAATAATATAAGTGTTTATAAGCATTGTTCACTCACCCAAAACCCCAGTATATGGCACCTTCCTTTACAACATTACCACCTCATCACTTCTGTTTGTTTCTACCTCTAGCTTCTTTGTTTCTATGTCCTCCACCTTAGGAATCACTTTCACCGTGAATTTCGTCATTGGAGAGACCATGGGACAACATACCTTTACTGGCCAGGTTACAGCTAACAGGTGAATTGCCCAGTGTGGGAGGGAGAGGGGGGAGGGTGGGTTAGGTGGGGCCAGGCAGTATCCCGCTTGACAGCAGGTAGAGGAAGGTCCCCCACATAATGCCTACCAAAAATCATCCGCGAATGTTGAAAAATGTGCACGCAATGGGCCTTGCAATTGAATGATGTACAATGCACGTTGTTGGGTCTGTCCGCAGAAAAAAGTAGCGACGTGCATCGTACGTCGGTGGGACTCGGCGAGTTAACTCTTTTTTTATCGCTACTTCAATTGTCACTGCTCCTCTGAACTGTCTGCTTACATCCCTCCACCTCTTGACGTGCACGTAACATCCGTCTAACAACAAACTCTCATCTCTTTTCTGTCCAACTCTCTTATGCAAGAGTTAATCGTTATTCCCAGTCCTTCATTTAAGCAACAGATCAACTCTGGAACTGTCTCCCTCTGTCTGTATTTTCTAGATCCAATGATCTCCAGTCTTTCTAATGCAGTGTGCAGTGTATCCAGGCATCTCAAAATAAACAGATCTTGAATTTGTCTCTCTTTTGTATTGTTTTTGTTTTATTCTTGGAAGGAACAGTTTGTGGGCTCCTGGCCTTTAGTTCCTTCTTCCTTTCAGAAAAAATAAATAAATTTCATATGTAACTGTGTTGAAGATGGCCTGTTTTCAGCAACAAATGTTTTTCCTCTTCCGCCAATTGTTTCAGTAGCACATGACTTGGTCAAAAATTATACATCTGTTTTCAACAGTTTTTGCACCACTTCACACTGAACTGTGATATAGTCAATGGTATACATTTTGTTGAAGATAATATGATTTTGTGGAATATTTGAAATTTTAAATGAGGGCCGGTTTCAACCGTGCCTCCCGCTGCTCGAGACTGACGAATAATAATAATAGCTTCTATGCTGGACAATCCCCTTTCAACTCATCCCATGTAACGTGCGAGGAAAACCAATGGCGACAATTATTAGGGGTCAAAACACCCCTTTACAACATTGTACTTGGCAAGAAGTTGAAATGGGGCCATCTACCACCCAACTGCCACATTCCTGCAAGTTTCTTGCCAATCCTTTTTCCAGTGTCGGCTGCGCTACACATACTGACAGACAGGCTAAAATTATAGCATATTAAATTGTGAACTGTAGTGTTCAGATTAAAAGCCCTTAACTGCAAGGCTCCTTCATGAACCAATTTAGGAGCATTTGGTACCCCAAACTATCTATCTATCTATTGTCAGACGCCTAAAGCCCGTAAGGGGTGGCCACGTCGCCAGGTCCCCCGCCTTGTCACTGGTGTCCCCCCAGCTCAGCTCACATCCCCCTCTCTCATATACCTCTCCACTCCATCCCCCCATTTCATCCTTGGCCTCCCCCTCCCTCTCCTCCCTCGACCTCATTCACATACTTTCCTCGTTATTCTCTCAGTCCCGATCCTCTCCACAAGGTCAAACCACATCAATGTGTTTCTCTTAATGTTTTTTACCCCATCCACATCTATATACCAAAAACAATAGACAATATTGATGCTTTCGATTATCTGTCTTCCTTTTTTTTTGGGGGGGGGGAAGGGGTGTTAGGTCACACTATCGGCTACTAAAGCATCCATGTTGAATAAAATCATGTAATGGAACCAAATAGTCATTGCACTGAAAGGGTTAATCGATACAGAATTGCGTGTTTGTTAGCCAGGTGAAAATGTGTTGCAATTCTGACCTAATTTATTTTATCAAGAAGGTGAGGGCGAATGATGGTCGCTTCCCCTGCCGTGCTTGTCATGGGGGTCGTGGCTGCCGCTGTAAAAGGATCCCAGACTCCCTCCTTCCATACCCGTCTCTCAGGTCTGTTCACGCTCACTTTAAGTATTTATATATTTAATATTTTGTCGACATTAACCTCTCATATTATCTAGAGCTGAGGTTTTACGTTTGTGTGATGTACAGTGCTATTAAAAGGAAGCATCGTCTAACTCAATACCATACTCGCTTTCTACTCCAACTTGGCTTAGAATTACCATTTCTCTATCTAGAATGTTCTCTTGCATGAACAGATTGTCACTAGATTTTGAAACTAGTCATGAAGAAGTGATGTGAAATGGAACCACCGAAAAGGCTGAAAAAGATGTTTGATTGATTATTAAATATAATAAAAAGCTGGCAGCACAACTGCCAAGGTCATATGCCACTGGACAACCTGGTAAAAAACACAGAAGAAAAGATCATGCTCAAACTAAATATTCTTTTGTAGAAATAAAATACTAAAAATGACAACAGAAAAATTATTAAATATCAATTACCTATGAAAGTGGTAGGAAGCCCACCTCCTGAAGAGAACTGAAATTATCGATAAAATCGCCGTAGGCACCTCCAAGCTTCGAGGACAGACAGTAGGCACCATCCACCCCCTCATGCCTAATGCCTATAGAGGAATCTCTGACGCATGTCCCCCAGACTTGGACACTTGACCAGCAAGTGACGGACATTAAGGGGAAAAGACAATCATCACAATACAGCTGAGTCCCACCACACATCAGGAACCCATGAATAAGCCGTGATTGCCCAGTGCAAAGTCGGGCTAAACCAACATCCAATCGCCGAGGCATGGAGGGGAGAACCCTCAGTGAAAAATATTTTTTAACTTATCATGAGCAACACCATCCCACTGTTTCTGCCAATAAGTCTGAATCGCGACTTCAAGGAAGGTGTCATTTCAGAAGTGGGAAGTGGGTAGTTGGTCGAGGGCCGTCGAGAAGATGCTGCTTTAGCTAAAGTATCCCCTCTCATTGCCCTCCACACCAACATGCGTGGGAACCAAACACAAGTCCAAGCCATGGCAACGACGGCCGCGGAGGAAGTCACTCTAAAAATTATAAAACCAGTAGACGGGATGAATGAAATGATTCCAGAGCAGACAGAGCACTGTGGCAGTTACTATAAATCACATAAATTGATTGGGGTTGACCAAATATGATTTGTAGGACACAATAAAATCGTAATCAGTTCTGCCATATATACTGAAGCAACACCAAGAAGACTACTACCCCTACTGAAGGAAGGGAAGACGACACCAAAGCCTACTCCTGTATCAGTCTTAGATCCATCAGACAGAGACAGAGCCCTTATGAGTTGAGGCATGTTCTAAAATAGAGAGAGAGGGACACCTGAGAGGAAAGTGAGTTCCTTTTTACCAACAATGGACCCACAAAATGTCACACGAGGGAGTCGCCAAAAACCCACACTCGGGATCCGATGCGGACAAATTGCCGGACCTGGAACAGAGAGAGCTAACAACAGACCAGACCCTGTAGCCAAAGGGCTTCTGGAAACTAGGACATGTGTCATAAACAAAAGATCTGGAATCCTGGGAGACCATGGCACAAGAACTGAGTCTGGAAGGCAGTGAAGACGATACCAACACCTCATCATCAAGGACTGGTGACGTAAATTCAATGGAGCGCATCAGCGTTCACCAACAAACTCGAAACCAGGAATAACCTGAATGCCCCAGTTGCTAGACATGCATCAGCATGATGCACTGAATCTAACACCCGTAGACAGGCATCTGTTGCAGAGGTGTAGAACTCACACCCATAATCAGGTTTAGAAAGGATAGAGATCTATGCACGAGGAGAAGGGAGTGACGGTCAGCACCCTAAGAGGTATGAACAAAAACCCTCAGATGACTCAAAGCTTCAGTACAAGCTGCCCAAGTAGAACAAATATGAGGAACCCAAATTAGTCGTCTATCAAATAAAAGACCCAGAAACCGAGTCCCTTCCGTGCAGGATATTCTCCGACCGTAGAGATACAAGCCAAGGTCTGGTTGACCCCCTCCCCAGAAGACGACAAAAATTCATAGCCAGTGTCTTTGTTAAAGTTAAATGGAAGCCACGAGACTCAGCCCACTCAGAAATTCTATTAAAGGCAAGCTGCAACTTCCTCTCAATCAAAGACATTCTAGATACAGTGAAGGACAACGAGAGATCATCTACATATGATAAGCCTCGTACACCATCACCATCACTGTTGATGGCCACAGCAAAGAGAGTAACAATAAGGATACTCCCTTGTGGTACCACATCTTCAAGTACACGGGGATTAGAAAGCACTCTTCCCACTTGGATCCTTAAAAAACGGCCAGATAAGAACTGCTGAATAAAAATAGGCAATCGTCCACGAAGGCCAAACTAATGAAAGGAAAGTAAAATGCCATGACGCCAGGCAGTGTCATATGCCTTCAGATCGAAGAAAAGCGTGACCTGGTGTTGGTTAGTGGAGAAAGTCTCACAAACAAGATTCCAAAGAGAGTAGGGCATCACAGGTAGATCGCATTTTACGAAAACCGTACTGGACACGGGATAAGAAGTCACCTCTTTCCAAAAACCACACAAGCCTAACATTAACCGTCTTTTCCAAGACCTTACACATACAAGAAGTCAGGGAAATGGGCCGATAATTCTCGCCCGTAGGTGGTCCTTGCCTGGCTTAGTCATGAGGATAAATACAGCAACACCCCCTAACAACCCAGAAACTCATCAGTACACCAGATCATATTAAACAATGACAGCAAAACCGAAAGGGACTCATCAGACAGGTGACATAAAAGGGCATAAGGAATATCATCAATGGGAGGAGAAGAATCACGGCACTGTGACAAAGCCTCCTGGAGTTCAGAATTAGAAAAAGAGACATAAGACTCCTGCAGAAAGGGCAAAACTGAAACCACAAGACTCTAGGTGCCATGGTGGCAAAGGAAGGCGAATCTGAATCCTTCTGTGACACACTGGCAAAATGATCTACAATCATCTCTGCAACAGTTAAAGGATCAGCCCCATTTGCACCTGCTGCTAATAAAACAGGAGGAGAAGAAATAGTAAATTTTCCTGAAATTTTCCTTACCTGGTTCCACACCTAAGAGAGCGAGGTCCTCCGACTGATGGAGGAAACATAACCCTTCCAGGATGAACGCCTGGTGTCTTTTAAAACCCGGCTCATATAAGCTCGCGCCCTCCGATACACAACAAAATACTGAGGATTCCTATGGTGGTAACAAAGTTGAGAGGCGACAATTCGTTTGGCTGTCACTGCAGAACTGCACTCAGGGTTCCACAAGGAAACCGGACATTTAGGAAATTTACCCCTCGTTCTTGGAACAGATAACAGGGCCGCTGAGTGGAACACGTCAGTGAAATAAGACACTGCCTCAGTTATATAGCCAAACTCATTGACAGTGAAATATGACACTGCCTCAGTAAGACAACCAAACTCATCGACAGAAAGGGCAATGAAACTTAATTCCATGAAAAGTGGCCAGTCAGCCTTATCCAGAAGCCAGCGGGGAGGACGAGGCGACGTCCACCTTCAGTAGGAGTTAAGGGTAATGGGAAATGGTCGCTGCCATAGGGGCTTAGCAACACATCCCAGTTATAATCTAAAACAGCATCAGCTGAGCACAAGCACAAATCAATGGCAGTGAAAGCTCCAGTCTGGCTGCGGAAATAAGTCATCTTATTGGAGTTTAAAATGCCCAACTCCTGATCTTTCACTGAAGAAGCCAGCAAAACACCCGGAGGGTTGGCCTCACTGCCACCTTATAGTGGATGATTACCATTCATATCTCCTAGTAACAGAAGGGGAGAAGGAAGGCCACAAATAAGGTGTTCCAGATCCACCCTTTCGACAGAAGCGCTAGGAGGAAGATGAAGACTTCACAAACTATATACTTCCGACGTAAAAAGATCTGGACAGCCACAGCCTGCAGGGGAGTGGAAATGTCCACACGAGTGAATGGAATATCTTGGCGATGGAAAATAGCAGCACCTCCATGACCACCTTGGCATGGCACAGGATCAGAATAAAAGGCATGGTAGCCAGATGGACTGGAAGGAACAGAATCACCCACCATGGTCTCCTACATACACATGCATAAAGGGGAAAATTGTGCAACAAGATGGCACCGTTCCTCATAGCTGGCAGGTATACCCCGACAGTTCCACTGAATGATATGCCCCATAGTTGAGGGTGGATCAAGTTAAGGTGCGGGTTGAAAAAGACGAAAGTTTGGGCCAAGTTAGAGTACAAATAGTATAGTTTCTGTTTATTCGCTATCGAAGGGTAGATATACTACTTCCAGTGTCAGGATATTTCTACTCTGGTCATTACTCGTGCATTTTTTTCCCTCTTCTATCTATCTATAGCCTGACGCCTTAATCCTAAAAGGGGTTGGTACAAAAAAAATCAGCTCAATGTCGCCCTGTCCCCTGCCATTTTGCTGTCCTCCCCCCAGCTTACACACCCATCTCTCATATACCTCTTTGTTCCATCCCTCCATCTCGTCCTTTGTCTCCCCCTCCCTCTCCCCTTTCACCTCACTCTCACTCTCCATCCTCTCCATATGGCTCTTAATACTGGTAATGCAATTAACAAAATTTATGAGTCCAGATAGGGGAGGATTGCACATCTTAAATCTGCAAGTACTTATGGCTGACTAAAGTGGCAGACAGGCACTTGGAAACTTTAAAGAGAAGGATGAATCTACTGTTTATGACAAAACTAGAACACCAGACTTGAAACAGCGACGTGATAATCCTGAACATGATCTTCCATCGTTTTGCCTATTCCTGGCAAGGGTGTATATATATATCTATATATATCTATATCTATCTATCATATATATATAGATAGATAGACAGATAGATGGGCAGATAGATAGATAGATAGATAGATAGGTAGGTAGAAAGATAGACATATTTATGCAGGGAAGAAGGAACTAAAGGCTGGAAGTTCGCACATTGTTCCCTCCAAGAAAAAATAATAGAAAGCCCAATTCAAGATAAGTTCATTTTGAGATGCCCTGGCACTAAAAGATTGGAGGTCATACAGGAAGAGAAAGAAAGATCCAGCGTTGACCTGTTGCACACATGGAGGACTGGGAGTAACGGTTGACTCTTGCATTAGTGGGTTGGACAGAAAAGGAATGACAGTTTGCTGCAAAAGGGATGCTGCGCGCCTGCTGAAGTGGTGGAGGGATGCAAGCCGACAGTTCAGAGGAACAGTGACCATTGAAGTAGTGAAAGAAAAGAGATAAAGATGCAACAGAGTGGGGAGAGATAGAGGTTAGGGGTTGGGGTATTCATGAGAGATATGTCTAAGTTTTTAATTTTCTTTTTTTAATGAAAGGAAGAAGGAACGAAAGGCCGGGAGTCCGCAAATTGTTCCCTCCAAGAAAAAGAAAAAACGATAACAGAGAGCCAAATTCAAGATCCTGGACACACTGCGTTTGAAAGACTGGAGATCATAGGCAGTAGGAAATGCAGTTAAACGAGGACAGTTCCAGAGTTAATGCGTTGCGTATATGAAGGACTGGGAGTAACGGTCAACTCTTGCATTAGAGTGTTGGACAGAAGAGGGATGAGAGTTTGTTGCTAGACGGGAGATAGGCGCACGCGTAGTGGTGAGGGGATGCAAGCAGACAGTTCAGAGGAGCAGTGACCATTGAAGTAGCTATGGAAAAGAGTTAAAGATGAAACAGTGCAGCAAAGAGACAGACGTTGAAGGGAGCCAGTAAGAGGAGAATTAATGAGACGAAAAGCCTTGGACTCCACCTTGTTGAGAAAAGATGTATGTGGGAAGCCTCCCCATACATGAGAGTTGTACTCTATGCAGGGGCGAATAAATCCTGTGTATAAAGTCAACAACTGTGCAGGGGTAAAGAAGGCACTAAGTCAGCTTAGCACATCTAATCTCTTGGATGAATATTTTACAAGAGAGGTAATAATTATGTTCTTTCCAAGATAAGTCCCGAGAGAATGAAACCCCACTTATATTTAAAGATGATGCAGGATTAAGCTGGATATTATTAAATATCAGAGGGTACTTTGTAGAAGATGCTGTCTGGTTGATAGATGTAAGAACTCAGTTTTTGATGCATTAAAAACAACAGGATTACTTTTACCCCAATCAGAGATGTGAACCAAGTCAGACATTAAGTGTACCATAGCCTCATCCCTTGTTTGTTGAAGTTACTCCTGAGATGGACGCTGCGGGAAACTAATGCAAAGGTGAGGAGAGGAGCCATCAGCATACGAGTGGAAAGGAATATACAGTATGTACAGCTTAGAAGGTCATTGATGAATAAAAGGAAGAGAGTTGGTGATAGGTCAGAACCTTAGGAACACCACTATTCACAGCTCTATGAAAGAACAGTGACTGTCTACAATACTGTAGTACTTACAGAATGTCCAGAAAGAAAGCTGGAGATGACTGCACAGATAGAAGGACAGATACTGTAAAAGGGCAGATTGGAATTTATAAATTTATGTCAGATTCGATCGAAAGACTTTGAGATGTTAAATGCAATGGCAAAGCTTTCGCCAAAGTCCCAAAAGGATGATGACCATGAGTCTAAAAGGTAGGTGAGAAGTTCACCAGTGAAGCATCCCTGGTCATGATAGGAAAGGTGTTTTCTTAGATTTTTCTGTTAAGAAGACTCGAAAACTTTTGAATTACGGGATGTTAAAGTAACTGGGTCCCTTCTTTGGGACAGGCTGAATGAGACCAAACTTCCATGAAGAAGGAAAGGTACAAGCTGATCCACAAAGGTGAAAGAGTTCACTTCGGCAGGGTGTAAGCACAGAATCACAGTTCTTGAGGACAACAGGAGGGGCCCCACCGGGCCTATATGCCTCATTAGTATTGAGGCCAGTGATGGCAGAAAATACACCAACTGAAGATATTTTAATGCCAGCCATGAGGAAGTATGAGGGGGGAAAGTGTTGTAGGAACAGCACTAGAATCATCTAAGGTGGAACTGGAGGAGAAAGTCCGAGCCTTATCAGTAGAAAAAGTAGATATAGAACCATTATAATGGAAAAGAGGGAGTAAGGATGATGAGGTAGAGTTGTTAGAATTTGTTTTTTCAAGGTGCCAGAAGCAGCAGAAAGAATTCTAGTTGGAGATCTGAGAGTATTTAGTACAACTGAAATTATTTTTAGCAGAGAGAAGAACAGACTACGCACGATTCTGGGCAGCAACATCAAAGAGATGAGATTCAGGAGTTGGTAGGCTCCGGTACCTTTTATAGGCCTTCTCCTTGTTGTGGGCAGCATTAGAACAAGTGTGATTATACCAAGTTTGTTTGCATTAGTCAGAGGATAATTATGAGAAAGGAATATATGCTTCCATGCCCGAAAGAATAACCTCTGTAATGCGCAGGGCTCAGATGGCTCCCAGCCATGGAAGCAATAATCATTTCAGGGAAAATCATAGAAGCACTGCCTGAGGACCTTCCAATCAGCAGCTCCTAGATGCCACAACTGACGTTTGTTGGGAGGGTCCATAGGCCTTGCTGGAGGTAAAGGACAGCTTAAGGTGACAAGGTTATGACAGGAGGAGCCCAAAGGGGAGGAAAGACTAACAGCATAAGCTGATGGATTAGTTGTAAGGAAAAGGTCAAGTATGCTGGAACTCTCTCCAAGGCGGCCATGGATACGGGTAGGGTGCTGTACAAGCTGCTCTAGGTCTTTAAGGACAGAAAAGATGTAAGCTTGTTTAGTAGGAAGATCAGTGAAAGGCAAGGAGAGCCAAAGGTGGTGGTGAACACTGAAATCTCTCAGAATGGAGATTTCAGAGAAAGGTGAAATGGATAGGATGTGTTCCATTATGGAAATAAGATAGTCAAAGATTTTTTTTCATAGCAGAATTAGGGGATAAGTAAACAACACAGATAAATTTAGTCAAAGAATGACAGGAAAGCCGTAGCCAGCCAGAGAGTAAAAAATTCAGAAGAATGAAGTTCAGGAACACAAGAGCAAGATATGTCATTGCATACATATACACAACAGCCACATTTGATTTTGAAACGAATACAGAGAAAGTAGGAGCATACAGAGAAGGGTTTGCTATCAGTTGCCACAGACAGCTGAGTCTCAGTTAGGAAAAGAAGATGAGGTCCAGAGGAGGAGAGATGGTGGTCAACGGAGAGAAAGCTAGAGGAAAGGCCGCGAATGTTGCAAAAATAGAGAAGTGAGTCAGACAGTAATTCCAGGCATCTCGCTGGGTCGTCACCCCCACCTCTCAGGGGGTTCCGAGGCTTGGTTATTAGATGCAATTATTTCTGTTAAATTTTGAATAGGAAGTGAAGTGTGTGATGTGCATGTAGTTTGGTGTTGACAGGAAGAGGAACTTGTATTGGAAAGCATGCTGGCCTACCCTCTGTGTTACTGAAACACTGAAAAAGTTCAGCAGAGGAGGATAGTCGGGAGCTAGTCACGAAGAAAAGGGAGCTCCAGCTCTCCCTATCATCAGCTTTCCATCCACCTTGGGAGTACTGCCCTGCTCGACTGGCACTACAGTCTACGTCCTGATGTATTCGTACTCGAGATAGACAACATTCTCTTTTAGTTAAAGGATCACAACACACACACACATACACACACACACACACACACACACACACACAGGAGGAAGGTAGTAGACTCAAGTCATGACAAGTATGTAAACAAGATGATTAAGTTGATGTACTCAAATGTAGATGGAATGGTATCTAAATTTTTAGACATGAATGATTATATCAGAGAAAATAAACCACATATTATTGCCTAACTGAAACAAAATTAACACCAAGGATATCAAACGACATCCTAAACCTAGAGGAATACAATGGAGAAGAGATAGGACCTTCAAAAAGGAGGAGGAATTATGATATTAACCAAGAAAAATCTAAAAATCAAACAAATAAAACTAGATACACCCTCGCAAGTAGAAGTGCTTGCAGTAGCGATTAATACACATGAAGGGAAAGTAATTGTGGCAAATTTATACATGCCACCAAGATCAAATACATGGGATAGAGGCAAATATGATGATCTGGCAGAGAGTACAGTTCAGAGTTTAAGAGCATATACTACAAAGAATGGAGGAGAAATCAGAAAGAATCATACTAACTGGAGATTTTAATAGAAATATAAATTGGAATACTCTTGATATAATGAGCCAAGGAAGCTGTTGAGACCAAAAGCTGCTGGATCTAGTGCAGGAGTTTTCCCTAAAGCAACATGTAAAGGAACGCACCAGGAAAAGAGGACTTGATGTACCATCAGTACTAGATCTTATTTTTACTAGGCAAGAAAAAGATATTGACAATTTAATGTACCACCCTCCATTTGGCAAAAGCGCCCATGCAGGATTGCATACAACATAGTTAACAGCAATAAAAGTTACAAAAAGAACCTAAACTATCAAAAGGGAAACTTCCACGACCTAAAGAAGTACTTCTTAGAAATGGATTGGGAAAAGGAACTTAAAGGACAAGATATGAATGTTATTTATTAAAAAAATTCTGTGAACCTTATGAAATAGGAGTCCAAAAGTACATCCCACAGCACAAAGAAGCAGACAAGAAAATAAAGAAATGGTTTAATACAGAATATAAGAAATCAAAAGAAAAAAGAGACTTGTTGTGGAATAGACACAGAAGACACAATAGTGAGAGGGCATATAACAACTATAAACAGGCAAGAAAGGAATACACAAGAATAAGGAGAGAAGCCCAAAGGCAGTTTGACGAAGACATCATAACAGGGCCGGATTTAGACCTTGGGGGGCCCGGGACACTACAAGTTCAGGGGCCCCCTCAACATACAAATTAAGTTACCTGACAAATAAAAAGGAGAACTAAAATGAATGCTAAATGCACTTATTTAAAAAAAATAAATAAAAGTTAGTTTCCAAAGAAGACACTTGTTTATTTTATTTTCCTCAATTCTATTGACTGTAAGAATAACTTTGACTACATTTTTCAGTTTGTAATATAGGCCAAAGTAACATAAATTACTGGTGATCAGATAAAGTATGAAGTGTTGTGATGCCTTTATTTCTTTATATTATGCACATCACTAAGTTTTTTTTTTTTTTTACTGCTTCATAAGATATATTATTGTATTCACACTAAATAACAGCAAAGCCAAAATTTAATTAAGAAGATTATTTTTCCCTATTTCTATTTACAATCAGCAACTAAAGTTAAACATGAATCACAATCAATAAAAGTTCATAATAATATATGACTCTGGTCAAAAGCAGGTTCCTGGTAAGTACACTTTTGACATCATTAGACTGGGTCACTGGGATAAGTAAATTCCTTCCAAAATCTTTCCAGTCTGCAGCAAATCATCAAACTTCCAAATCACACATTGCACTAAAATCAATGTCATATATCAAATTTATACATCACATGACAATATCTACAAAATTTCTTTCTTTCTACATTTAACATCTACAAATTCATTAATTAACTCACCAAACTATGGTGCACGTGAACCATGTCTCGGAGTCCCCAGGTGGGGGGGGACCATAAATGCCCCCACCATCCGCCTCTCTCCCAGTGACGACTCACGGAGCTCCCTGGAGCTACTGTCTGACTAACTCCTTCTTCATTTCTGTAACATTCTCGGCCTTTCCTCTAACTTTCGCTCTGTTGAACACCACCTCTTCTTCTCTAAACCTCACCTTCTCTTTCTCTCTGAGACTCAGCTGTCTGAGGCAACTGACAGCAAACCCTTTTCTGTATCCTCCTACTTTCTCTTATTCTCATTTCAAAGCCAAATTGCGTATATGTACGCAACGACCTGTCTTGCTCTCGTGTTCCTGAACTTGACTCTTCTGAATTCTCTACTCTCTGGCTTCGGCTCTCTTGTCATTCTCTGACTAAATATATCTGTGCTGTGTACTTATCTCCTAATTCTACTGACTATCAAAAATTCTTTGACTTTCTTACTTCTACGATGGAACACATTCTATCAATTTTCTCCTTTCTCTGAAATCTCCATTCTAGGAGATTTCAATGTTCACCACCACCTTTGGCTCTCCTCTCCTTTCACTGATCCAATGGAGACCAGGCCTACATCTTTTCTATCCTTAATGACCTACAGCAGCTTGTACAACACCCCACCCATATCCCTGACCGCCTTGGAGAGAGTTCCAACATACCTGACCTTTTCCAAACAACTAATCCTTCTGTTTACACTGTTAATCATTTCTCTCCATTCGGCTCCTCCGATCATAACCTTATTACCTTAACCTGTCCTATCGCTCCAGTATGGCCTGTGGACCCTCCAAAAAAACGCCACCTGTGGCACTTTAGAGCTGCAGATTGGGAGGCCCTCAGGGAGTACTTCTTTGATTTTCCTTGGAATGATTATTGCTTCCATGGCCGGGAGCCATCTGAGTGTGCCTTGCGCATTACGGAGGTTATTCTTTTGGGCATGGAAGCATACATTCCTTTCTCATATCCTCTGACTAATGCAAGAAAGCCTTGGTTTAATCACGCTTGTTCTAATGCTGTCCGCAACAATGAGAGGGCCTATAAAAGGTACCGGAGCCAACACTCCCCTGAATCACACCTTTTTTATATTTCTGTCCGGAATTGTGCTAGGTCTGTTCTTCGCTCTGCTAATAATTTCATCCATGCTAAATGTTCCCAACTCTCCAACTTGAATTCTTCTCACTCCTTCTGGCACCTTGCCAAAAACCTTTCTAACAACTTTACCTCATCATCCTTCTCTCCTCTTTTCTACAATGATGGCTCTGTAGCTATTTCTTCTACTGATAAAGCAGATCTCTTCGCTCAAACTTTCTCCTCCAATTCCACCTCAGACGATTCCATTGCTATTCCTCCATCACTTCCCCCCTCTGACTTCCTCATGAATGAATGACTGAATGAATGAAGATGCGACATGGCGGCGCAACAGCAGAGGTCATATGCCGTCGAACACAAACAATAAAAGAAAATTAATATATATGATAATAATAATAAAAAGCAAAGAGAAAATCGATGCTTTAACAAACCGGCTATATATAAGAGACATAATAAAATACAAAGAAAAATGATGATTAAAACAAACCAACAGTATAAAAGCGACCAAAACTAAAAAACTAAAAATATAATGGAAAGATAAGGGTTAAAACTAGTACATTATCATTAAAACAAAAGCTAAAATATGGTAAAGCTCTGTAGCCTGCAGAGAAGGCCAGAACGCAACACAAAGGAGAAGGTACTTCCCGCCATAGCACAAGCCTCTTCCCCAAGCACTGAGGAGAGAAGGTACGAACCGATGTTGGCTCGGCATCTAGAAAGGTACCGCCGACGAAGGTCCCCAAGACTGGGGCACTCGACAAGGAGATGCCGCACAGTCAAAGGAACCAGACAGTCATCACAATAGGGAGGGGGCGCCCTCTTCATCAAAAAACCATGAGTCAGCCTAGTGTGGCTAATCCGAAGACGAGCTAAAGCTGTTTCCCACTGTCGGGACAGTCCCACATATCCCCCATCACCCAGGTTCCGACGAATGCTGCAGAGTTTGTTCGCCCCTGCTGCATCCCACCTCCTCTGCCAGCAGGAATGGACAGTCCCCACAGTGGCTGCACACAAATCCTCGGATGGGACACAGCAACTCTCTTTCTTTTATTCATCAATGGCCTTCTAAGCTGTACATCTAACCCTATCCACTCATATGCTGATGATTCCACCCTCCACCTTTCCATTCGATTTCAGTAACGCCCATCTCAGCAGTTACTTCAGCATACAAGGGATGAGGCTATGGCACACCTAATGTCTGACTTGGCTCATATCTCTGACTGGGGTAAAAATAATCTTGTTATTTTTAATGCATCAAAAACTCAGTTCTTACACTTATCGACCCGTCAAAATCTTCCTCAGGATTACCCACTAATGTTTAATAATGTCCAGCTCTGTCCTGCATCATCCTTGAACATGCTAGGGGTTTCATTCTCTCGGGATTTGTCTTGGAAAGAACATATTACATCGCTTGTGAAATCTGCTTCCAAGAGATTGGGTGTGCTGGGCCGACTCCAAGCTTTCTTTACCCCTGCACAGATGTTGACCTTGTACACGGGTTTATTCGCCCGTGTATGGAGTACAACTCTCATGTGTGGGGAGGCTCCCCACATGCGGTTCTTCTCAATAGGGTGGAGTCAAAGGCTTTTCGTCTCATTAACTCTCCTCCTCTTACTGATTCCCTTCAACCTTTGTCTCTTCGCCGCACTGTTGTATCTTTCTCTCTCTTCTATCCCTACTTCAATGGTCACTGTTCCTCTGAGCTGTCTGCTTGCATCCCTCCACCTCTACAACGGGCACGTAGTACCCGTCTAGCAGCAAACTCTCATCCCTTTTCTGTCCAACTCTCTAATGCAAGAGTTGACCGTTACTCCCAGTCCTTCATTTATGCAACTGGTCAACTCTGGAACTGTCTCCCTCTGTCTGTATTCCCTGCTTCCTATGATCTCCAATCTTTCAAACGCAGTGTGTTCAGGCATCTCGAAATGAATGGATCTTGAATTTGGCTCTCTTTTGTATTGTTTTAACTTTTTCTTGGAAGGAACAGTGTGCGGGCCCATGGCCCTTGGTTCCTTCTTCCTTGCATTAAAAAAAAAAAAAAAACTTGGAGAGGAAGGACAAGAGGCAGCAGCTCTAGCCAGAGAGTCAGCTCGCTCATTGCCCATGACCCCTATGTGTGCAGGGACCCAACACAGTTGTACAGAGTATCCTCGCCTGAATAATAAGAAGAGCCATTCCAAGACAGCTAAAACTAGGGGATGTGACGGGAAGCCATGAGACAAAGCTTGTAAGGCACTGGCTGAGTCACTAAAAATGGTAAAAGAAGCTGGAGGAAAGCTAAAAATCATTTCAACGGCAACTAATATGGCAGTAAGTTCAGCAGTAAAAACAGATGTAGAAGAAGGGAGACTCCCACCATGGCTAAAATCACGAAAAATTACACCAAAGCCTGTCCCTGCTCGGGATTTAAAGCCATCCGTATATACAGGGAATGAGTCACTGTGAATAGAGGCATATTCCAAAAAATAAGACAGAGCTGCCTGTGAGGAAATAGATGCCTTCCTCTCGAGGAAGTATTCATATGGTTGCACTTCTGGGAGAAGCCAGGGAGCCACTCGGGGGATACACATAGGGCAAACAGGGGAGGACTGGACACCCAACTCCCCCATGGCAGCCCTCGCTCTGTACCCAAACGGGTGTGGACAGCGAGGATGGGTGTTATAATAGGGGAAAAGAGCGACCTTAGAGGCAGCCTGACAACTCAATGAGCTCGGAAGGCGGTGAAGGTGGTGCCAACACTGCACCACCAGGGACTGTCGGCGGAGATCCAGTGGCAGTTCGTTTGCATCTACCAACAAACTTTCTATAGGGGAAGACCGGAAAGCCCCAGTTGACAGACGAATCCTAGCATGATGAACTGAATGTAGTGGTCTCAGCCGGGCCTCAGTAGCAGAAGAATATACCACAAAACCATAGTCCAATTTGCTCCTCACTAAGGCGCAGTAAAGTCAGAGCAGGCTGGTCCTGTCCGCGCCCCAAGACAAGTGAGATAGGTTTTGTAGGAGGGACAATTCACGGAAGCATGATAGTCGTAATGAACGGATATGAGGTACCCACGTCAGTCTCCTGTCGAAAATGAGCCCAAGAAACTTTGTCTCATCCACATATAGCACCCTCTGGCCATATAACTGGAGGTCTGGGTCAGGGTGAACATCTCTCAAACGGCAGAAATGTAAGGCCACCGTCTTTGTTGGGAAGAAAAGGAAGCCGTGCATGGTGGCCCACAGAGAAACCCTATCTATAGCGAGCTGCATGCAACGTTCAGCCACGGACATTCGGGAAGCTGCATACCATAAAGCCTGATCATCAATATACAGCGAGGCAGACACTCCTTCTGGGATAGAGGACACAATACCGTCCAGTGCTACGGCAAAAAGGGTCACACTGAGGACACTTCCTTGAGGCACCCCTTCCTCCTGAGGGTATGGAGTAGACAGGGTGCCACCAACCCTAACCCTGAATGTACAGTCATGCAGAAAATTTAAAATAAATGGGGGAAGCCTGCCTCGTAAACCATAAGAATGGAGTTGTTGGAGTATACCAAACCGCCATGTAGTGTCGTATGCTTTCTCAAGATCAAAGAAAACGCACACCAGATGTTGCCATCTAGCAAAGGCATCACATGCTGCAGTCTCAAGGCGAACAAGTGCATCAGTTGTTGAGCGACATTTTCTAAACCCAAACTGACATTGAGAGAGACATTCATTCCTTTCTAGGAAATACATTAGGCATGTGTTGACCATTTTCTCAAATAGTTTGCACAGGCAGGATGTTAAGGCGATTGGTCGATACGCCAAGGGACTGTTGCCTGTCTTCCCTGGCTTCTGAAACGGTAGAACAATAGCCTCACGCCAAGAGGTGGGAAGAGAAGATTCCCTCCAGATTTTATTAAAAAGGCTGAGGAGAAAGGACAAAGCATCCTTATCCAGGTGTCGGAGCATCGCGTTAGAAATATCATCCGGCCCTGGGGAGTTGTCATGACAGAGGGAAAGGGCAGATTGGAGTTCACAAAAAGAGAATGGGAGGTTGTAGGACTCCACACTCCCTAAACGGAAGTCCAACACCCTTGCCTCCTCTGTCTCCTGTCGTCTGGCAAAAATTGGTGAGGTAGTGTCTCTTTGACTGACTGCCGCAAAGGCAGACGCAAAAATATCGGCCACAGCTACAGGATCACCAACAGGCTCACCATTAGACATCAGCACAGCGGACCTGCCTTGATTGAACTTTCCCGAAATCTTTCGTACCCTCTTCCACACCTGAGATACTGGTGTCTTTGAGTTAACAGATGACACATATGCCATCCATGAATCCCGCTTAGCTTGTTTCAGTACTCGACGAGCCTTAGCCCGCGCCCTTCTGAACTCGACAAGATTATGCTCCATCCTGCATCTTCGATAACGGGAGAAAGCTAACTTCTTAGCGCCTACAGCAACGCTGCATTCCTCATTCCACCATGGGACAGGTTGATAGCGATACGTGCCAGAAGTTTGGGGAACCGCATGAAGGGCAGCAGAATACAGAAGAGAGGTAAAGAATGAAACAGCCTCATCAATATGTGGAAAGTCTTCGACTGAGACATTAATAGAAATAAGAGAAGAGAAAAGGGACCAGTCTGCCTTATTCACTCTCCACCTCGGTAGACGAGAACAGGGACTAGACACTGCTGCAGTGAGAAGAATGGGAAAGTGGTCACTTCCATGGAGATCCTCCACAACCTCCCAGGTAAAGTCCAGAAGACAGTCAGGAGAGAAGATAGAGAGGTCAATAGCAGTAAATGAACCCGTTTGGGGATGAAAATGTGTAAATGCCCCAGTATTGAGCAGGGCAGGATCCTCATCCTCCAATAGGGATGCCAACAAACTCCCACGTTGGTTAGTAAGACAGTCACCCCACAAAGGGTGGCGACCACTAAAGTCCCCAAGAGAAGAAAGGGCATAGGTAACTGGCCAAGAAGGTTCTCAAGTTCTACCCTATCGACTGCTGTGTTGGGTGGTAAATAAATGGAACATACTGTATACCAGCGGTGGGCATACAATCGTACAGCTACATACTGGAGGTCAAACTGGAGGTGGACTGGCCGATGAGGGATGTCAGCTCTCACCAAAACAGCACTACCCCCGACAGGACCCTGGGTTGGTGTTGAGTAGAAAGCAGTGTACCCAGGTGGTGCATGGGGGGTGGCAAACCCTACAAGAGTTTCCTGGAGACATATACACATCGGGGAACAGGTCAGGAGAGTCCGCAGCTCCTCCCAATTACCCCGCAACCCCCGACAGTTCTATTGTATTATACTGGCTGAGAATGCCCTAGTTCCCATAGTGAAGGAAGGATCAGGATGAGGGGCGTGACAGTCTTGCCTCCCCAGCGGGTTTGGGTTTAGGTTTATGCTTTGGAGAGCCCTTTGGAGGAGCCTGCCCAGCACCAGGAACCCTCACCCTCTGTCGAACACCCAAAAGTAAATGGGAGGAAGAGGAAGTGAGTTGTACCAAACTCTTTCTTGGAGTGGGCAGACCAATTTGCTTGGAAGGCGGCTTGGTGGCCGCCTTTGGAGGTGGAGGACAGTCATTGCCCCCACCAGAAGCCCCAGAAGTGTAAGTAGAGTCCACAGGACTCGAATCATTAGAGGAGGCCGTCCCATGCTTCAGATCTAAGGTACCTACATCTACAGGTGGAGATGGGGCCAGAGGTGAACCATCAGCTGCAGTTGTCACATTGCTAGATCCCTCTCCCTGCTGGGCAGAGGGAACAGTAGAGGTGTCGACAGAAGTGTCATCAACTGAGACCTTAGATGGCCGGTCTTCATGATCAGAAGACTCTGAAGAACAACGATGACGTTTGCCAGGTTCAACATGGACATCTGCCACTGCCACCGAAGTGTGCAAGCCGTCAGTAACACCGCCTTCATCCACCGAAGTGGGGGTGGAAACAGTAGGAGCAGTCTTCAGGCAGACTTCATTTACACTAACAGTACTCACCGCGGGAACAGTATTCCACATATCGCGAGTTGAAGGAGTGGGTACTGAAATGGGGCCTCGTCCATGTGTTACCATCACAGTAACATTCCCCAACCGGGAAGTCTGTGCCGACTGATTACCCCTAAAAGCAGGTGGGGCAGCATGAAGTATATTCTCCTTGTGCAGCGGGACATTCTTACGATGTGAAAGAGCTGATGCAAAGGTGACCCCAGGGCGGATAAACATCCCTTTGACCCTTTCCTTTGCCTCTCCAAAAGAAATCTTCTCACGGGTTCGAACTGACATAACTTCGCTCTCAAACTTATATTGTTCACATTGTAATTTTTTTTTTTTATGCAAGGAAGAAGGAACCAAAGGCCACAGGCCTGCATACTGTTCCTTCCAAGAAAAAGCAAAAACAATACAAAAGAGAGCCAAATTCAAGATCCATTCAATGATGAAGCTGGGTGGGAACCACAGCAGTTGACACAGGAGGGGGGATTTGGGCATTCCATCTCCCCATGTGAAGTCTAACCACAATGAACACAGACCTGTGGTAGACCTTGTTCATTTCTCCGACAAGACAAGCTGACATGCCCAAATCTCTGACAATAATAGCACCGCCTAGGTCTTGGCACATATGCCTTGACCCGAAGGCGGTAATAGGCTGCCTCCAAGATATCAGGCAATGTCAACCGATCGAAGGTGACAATCAGTGATGGTGTGTCTGTCAGCATTCCATTTATCTTTTTCCTTATCCTCTCCACCTTCACCACTCCCTGGTCCTTCAGCCCGTCCAGGAGGTCCTCCTCCGAGTACTGAAGGAACTCCTTGGAGAAGGCCACACCCCGAGTCTGGTTCAGGGTGGAGTGGCTGGTGACTATAATCTCGCAGGAGGCTAAACATTTGATGGCTTGGATGCGGGCACTTTGGTCTGTATCCTTGGCCTCTATAAGGAGTGACCCATCCGCCTGTGGAACAACCTTTGGGGATGATCCACAAGCCTTGACCAGGTCACAGTGAACCTTGAATGCATTTTGGTCCCTGAAAGAGGATCCATCAGCCAACTTCAACACTAGGAATTTCCTATAATTATCGGGAACAAATAAGCCTGGCATCGTCTCTATGAAGGGTGAGAGAGCTTTCTTGGAGGGCTGTGTGCCGCTCCCTAGAACACGCTCCTTCCCCTTATTGCCCTTACCTACTGCAGAGTTCGTATTAGCTGCAGTGTGGCCGGTTGGTAGGGACTCGTTGGCCGGGCCACCTGCCGCATGAGTACCGAAATGGAAGGGAGAAACAGCCATAGTAGATCAAAATACTTTCACCCCCCCTACCCCTCCACCCACCACGGAGCCCAACAAGGGGAGGTCGTATACCAGGGACAACGCCACTGGCGACCCCAGAGGTAGCGGGAGAGTATACGCGGGTAACCACCAGTAGGCCGGGACAAAAGTGACCCCAGGACAATAGGAGCCACCAGGTCCCCCAGTGCCCACTTGACCCTAGCCAACGCATGACCAGTCGATTGACCTGGTCGGGCCCAACCAGGCCGCCCGTCTGGCCAGAATAAGGGACCAAAGAGGTGTATTGCTAGCTGCAGGGCGCATCGTGCAGCATCGCTCAACCTCCAGGACTCGACTCGCAGTCCATCTCCCACTGAAACAACACCTCCACCGCTCTCGGTGGGACCAGCTCCCTGCAGCAGTGTTTCCACTTGGGGGGATGGGCCTGTTGCTTTACGGAGCAGCCCTGTCCGCCACCATGAGGCTGACGGTCACCACTTTACCCTCCCTCTTCCAGGACCGGAGCTAACCCTCCCACCACTGCGATGGGCCTTCCCCCCCGGGCCTCCACCTGCTGCTGGGGAGCTGGGTGAGCGGGGGCATCGTCGGGGCGGCACCACTGCAGCTCGTCGGCGCCCGACCATTGGCGCCACGACCACTCTGCTCTCTCGCCCCGCCCTGCCCCCCCCCCACGCCAGCGTCCTCTGCACCATGCAGAGGACGCCCCCCTGTTTACTGCCATCCTCTGACGGGCTCTCCACCCTGAGCCCGGTCCTCCTACGGAAGGAAAATCTCACCAACCAACCAACCTCCAGGACTCCCATCTCCCAGCATTATGGGACGCCACGCACAGCAAACATGTGGGGAGGCAACAGTCCCACCCTAGATGGCAACCGGGCTAGGACTAACATTACCAGCAGGCCTCACTAGTGATGTAGGAGGTGCTTGGTCCACTAGGGCGACAAATGCCGAACCCTACAAAGGTAGGCAAGCTCCCAAATTAGGTGGCACCGTCAACCACGCTTCAAGCCCCGCCACCACGTCAAGGTGACCCCTTGCAGCGGGGACTTCCTCATGACTGACATTAAAATTACTTCAGTTGATGTATTTTCTGCCATCACTGGCCTCAACACTAACAAGGCATATGAGCCTGATGGAGTCCCTCCTGTTGTCCTCAAAAACTGTGCTTCTGTGCTTACACCCTGCCTATGTAAACTCTTTCACTTTTGTCTATCAACTTGTACCTTTCCTTCTTGCTGGAAGTTTGTCTCATTCAGCCAGTCCCAAAGAAGGTTGACCATTCCCAACCCTCTAACTATCGTCCAGTTTCTTTAACATCCTGTGTCTCAAAAGTTTTTGAGTCAATTCTTAAAAGAAAAATCTTAAAGCATCTTTCCTGTCACAACCTTCTTTCTGATCGTCAGTATGGGTTCCGTCACGGATGCTCCGCTGGCGATCTTCTCACCTACCTTTCAGAATCCTGGTCATCCTCCTTTCGGGACTTAGGCGAAAGCTTTGCCATTGCACTTGACATATCAAATGCTTTCGATCAAGTCTGGCATAATCTTTAATTTCCAAACTGCCCTCCTACGGTTTCTATCCTTCTATCTGTGCCTTCATCTCTAGCTTCCATTCTGGTCGTTCTATAGCCGCTGTTGTAGACGGCCATCGTTCTTCCCCTAGACCTGTCAACAGTGGTGTTCCTCAGGGCTCTGTCCTATCACCAACTCTCTTCCTTTTATTCATCAATACCTTCTAAGCTGTACATCTAACCCTATCCACTCACATGCTGATGATTCCACCCTTCACCTGTCCATTTGGTTTCACAACGTCCATCTTAGCAGTTACTTCAGCAAAAAAGGGATGAGGCTATGGCACACCTAATGTCTGACTTGGTTCGTATCTCTGACTGGGGTAAAAATAATCTTGTTATTTTTAATGCATCAAAAACTCAGTTCTTACATTTATCAACCCGACAAAATCTTCCTCAGGATTACCCACTAATGTTTAATAATGTCCAGCTCAGTCATGCATCATCCTTGAACATGCTTGGGGTTTCATTCTCTCGGGATTTGTCTTGGAAAGAACATGTTACATCTCTTGTGAAATCTGCTTCCAAGAGATTAGGTGTGCTAAGCTGATGCCCAGCTTTCTTTACCCCTGCACAGTTACTGACCTTGTACATGGGTTTTATTCGCACGTGTATGGAGTACAACTCTCATGTGTGGGGAAACTCCCCACATGCAGCTCTTCTCAATAGGGTGGAGTCAAAGGCTTTTTATCTCATTAACTCTCCTACTCTTACCGATTCCCTTCAACCTTTGTCTCTTCGCTGCACTGTTGCTTCTTTATCTCTCTTCTATTTCTGCTTCAACGGTCACTGCTCCTCTGAACTGTCTGCTTGCATCCCTCCACCTCTACGACGGGCACGTAGTACACGTCTAGCAACAGGCTCTCATCCCTTTTCTGTTCAACTCTCTAATGCAAGAGTTAACCATTACTCCCAGTCCTTCATTTATGCAACTGGTCAACTCTGAAACTGTCTTCCTCTGTCTGTATTCCCTACTTTTATGACCTCCAGTCTTTCAAATGCAGTGTGTCCAGGCATCTCAAAATGAATAAATCTTGAATTTGGCTCTCTTTTGTATTGTTTTTGCTTTTTCTTGGAAGGAACAGTATGTGGGCCCGTGGCCTTTGATTCCTTCTTCCTTGCATTAAAAAAAAAAAAAAATCTTGTGGATACTGCTCTCAACATCCTGTAGGCACAGAGCACTGAGTCTTTCATGGGTCATCGTGGTTCTTAGATAATTCTTTATCAATGCCAATTTGCTGAATGACCTTTCTCCTGAACAACTAGTGGCCATCATGCTCAAATATATTCTAAAAGCTACATTAACACCTGAGAAGGGATCAGCAAGCCCTGCATCATATAGTAAAACAGCCTGTTGAGATGGAGTGAGACGACCTGAGCTTGGCAAAGGCTGTAAACTCGACAATTTCCTCAACGAACCCACTACTAAAGTCTCGAGGGAAAGCAACGAAATGTTTCTCAGCCTTGATATTTATCTCTGCATCAGGCAGACTGCATAAGTTGACTATTACTTTGAACGTGTCATACATTGACTAATATGATTCCCTGTGTACTTTTAAGGCAACATACAACTGATCTAAAATAACACTGAAAGATCCACATCTGAATTTCTCTCTGAGGGAAAAAACAGCATCATCTGAGACTGATGTTGAGCTTTCATCATATAGCTTGCTTCTCTTTTTTGACCTGCCTGTAGTTGGTTTGTAGTCTGCATTGCCACACAAATTCCTGGCATGCAGTTCCAGCTCTTCATAGCTATCTCGAGGTGATTCCAGCAACTTTTCCAGAGAATCAATTAGATCCACCACCTTTTACAGGTCAACATCAACGCTTTGGAAAGCTTTATTTGTACTGTTGAATCGCACAAGAATTGTGTTCCAGATCTTAGATATCAGAGCAGTTTCAAGACAGTCTATTTTGTCTCCCAGTGGCCAAGCTTCAGGTCTTGCTTCAGGTGTTTGCTCCAAGTCACTTTCAATATCTCTGAGGACATTTTGAAAAGAATTGTATCCATCTACAAGGGCTTCAGTAGCATCATCTCTTGCTGACCAACGAGTGTCTGAAAGAGACTTCACAGTTACTGCTCTCTTCTTTCCTTCCAAAGACTTCATTAGATTTGCCCATCTATGTGTTGACGCAGAAAAAAAAAATGTATACGCTGCTTTGGTAGCAATAGGCCGGTCCTGCAGTGGCTCAACGGCTGATGACAACGAAGCTTTGTATGAAGACAAATTAACTAATTCAACACAGCAAGAGGCAGCAGCCTATCCAACGAGATTCAGTGAGTGGGCAGCACAAGGAACAAAAACTGCTGCAGAGTTCTTATTTTTAAGTCTGGTCTGCATTCCTGTGTAGTGACCAGACATACTGCTGGCATTGTCGTAGGCCTGTCCTCTACAGTCTTCTAATTCCTTCTTTTTCTAGAAATTCTAGCAGAGATGCAGCCAGTACTCCAGCCTTGTGAGAGCCAGTCTGCAGGAAAATTAAAAATCTTTAAGCTAGCTTCCCAGAAATAACTTATCACACAATGACTGATAGTTGGTCAACATGAGCCAGGTTTGGTGTTGGATCAACTGAAACTGAGAAGTACTTGGCAGTTTTAAGTTCTCTCACAATATAATTCGTAACATATTTTGTTATCAGCGGAATAATTTCTTCGTAGATTGTTGGCGATAAATATGACTGCTTTTCACTTCCAGGATTGCCAAAATCTTTAAGGTGTCCCATCAGAAATGGATCAAATTGTGCAATAAGTTCCATAATTCCCCAAAACTTCCCATTATGCTTAGATCCTATGATCTCTTCAGTACTCCTAAATGCCAGGCCTCTCTCAGCTAGAAAGACTGTCACTGCACAACACGGAGCATTACTTCAGTCCAGTATTTCTTGTTTTAATGCACTTCTTTTCCCAACTCCTTGTCAACATGAGAGGAGTCCTTACATCAAAGATTAAACTTCAACATAGAATCTCTATGACCCTGGCTTTTTTCATGAATTTTCACTTTTTTCTCTGCTTTTTTCTAGTCATTTAAGCCATCCTTGCTGGAAAACCTGTCACGTCCACAGGACAATAAAATAAACAGCACCCTCTGACTGGTTGTAAAGGAGCCACTTTCTCAAATGTTGCTCACCATTGTCATGAAGAGAGTAAAACATGGAATTCTTGAAATAACAAAAATGGCTGTCTAGTTTGCCTTGACCTGATTGATAATAGCGTCATGATTCTGGGTAGGAGTCAGAGTCATTTTTGTTTGACATATGGTGGCTGTTGACCAAAAGGACACTTGCTTTTCTCTGACAGGAAACAATATGCCTGGGTTTGAATCACATTGTGGCACTTCACTTTCCATGACTGAAGTATATGTAGAAGAATGTGGATGTGGTGATTCATCACCTTCAATATCTTGACTTGATATGTTACGTTCATTTTCTGCAGATGTGCTTTGGAATGCGGGTGGTTCCTCAGAAGAAATGTAGTGCCGTAATTTTTAGGGTAATTTAGGTATAATTTAAGTTAGTAAAAGTGTAGTATAAGTCAGTGTAAGAGTAATGTAAATGTAACCTTCAACCCCTAAATATGTTTTGCCTGTGCAATGTAGTGATTGGCTGTTAATTCCATATTCAGATTTGATCCCAGTTAGTATTCATAGTGAAAGTGAGACTCTATTGATAGAGGAACTGAATAGGGCGACTATGTAAAATTATTGACTTTCTGCATAGAGATCAGCCATTTCCCACAATGTGTATAGAACTGTCAATTTTAGCAAGAGATTAATAACCGCAAAAATTTGTCTTTGTGCTTGGAATTCGAAATTTGTAAGTCAGTGTTGGTGATTTCTCTTTTTTGTACTACATAGCAGTGAATTAAAGCTTATTTAGATTCTAATTGCTGATAATAGACATTTGTAACTGCGAAATTTGTGTTACACTCGTGTTTAGTCACCTAGGCCCCGGCAACTGCGACACGTGGATACAAGTTGTTCAAATGCTCATTTGTTTAGGCTTCGGTGTAGTTGTAAATCCCATACCCTTATTACAAAATTTTAAGCATCATAAGTCAACCCATCCATGTGGGTCGAGTGTAAACACATTTCTCATATTCCTAGGTAATAAGTGTAAAGACTGCAATGCTGCAGAGATCAGTCGAAGTCGTAGCCAATCCCCAGGATTAGAGCAACCGAGCTTTTATAAACCATGCAATTTGCCTGAAACCGTCATAGCGCCGTCTCTTTTCATCGATAAGGTCAGTGTTTTTAAAATCCATATATCACCCCCCCTCCTTCCTTCCTTACTTGTTTGAGGTACGTTCTCCTATACATCAGTGTTAGTAATATTCCCCCCCCCCGCCCCTTTTGAACTGATTTGATACCGCCATCTCTTTTCATCGATACAGATTGTTGCTGATTGTAACATCGCTTTAAAATAATGAGTGTATGAAGCCATCTGGCTCGAATTCGCTTCGCCTAATGCCCATTTACACTGAAATCCCCCCCCCCCTTTCTGTTCCACGTAATCCGTGTGCGAAATTAGCTGGTCCACTAGAACATTCCAACCTTTTGCATGATGTGTTTAGTTAGCTAGGATATTGGATTTGCGTGTATTTTTTTCCTAAGAGCATTGAATATTCACCCCCCCTTTAAGTATTAATCCTTTTGTATTGTTCTTTTTTTTTAAATATGGTGTCAATATATGCGTGATCTTTGAGTTGATTTATATATTCAAACTTGAGAGAATATTTTGGGGAGGTAATATCCCAGTGAGTTTGTCTGATGAGTCCGTTTGAGACCGTGAGATTGCTAGATTCACGTGGGATAGTATTATTTTGAATATTAGGTTAAGAGGTGAGATCCATATCCCCGGAAGGGATAAAACTTAGTGTATCAGTGCCATTTTTGGAGTGTTGATTCAGTGGTGAAGATTATTATATTAGTGTGTGATAGTATTATATCGAATACTTATCCAATTGTGAAGAACACTATATATATTGGTGTGATAATATCATTTTGAGTATTTATTCAGCTGTGGAGAATTATACTGTTGAAATTTTTGATCCTTATTATAGTTAGTCTGCCTTGTGATAATCACAGTGTGAAGGAAAAAATGGCTTTCCAGTTCCCACTGATTCATCTTCTGCAAAGTAATCTGTATTTTATTTTGATCTAATTATTTTGTGGTTTCTTTTTACTGTATGTTTAGAATTAGTATATTAGGTTAAGTTTTCATTGAGCTTAAGTCTTACTATTCCCTAATGAGATTTAATCGTGAGGTTGAGTGGCCCGCAAGGTGTGCTAATATCTTATTACTCATGTGCCCGTTAAAAGAACAGGATACCATAGTTCTCTTATTCGCAAGGCCCCAGAAGTCCTCATCTTGCTTTCCTGGTGGAATAATTTCCCAGAATACACTGGGTGGTGGCAGCCTACTCCCTACTCTGATTCTCTTGGTAAGTCAAAATTTAGAGCTTTACACTTGTTAAAAATTCTGTCATTACACTGTTGTCATTATGGTGGGAATTGTTATCTCTCATCATTTCATAAGAGCTAAGATTTTGAGCTCTACACTGGTGGCAGCGGTGGGATAAGATATTATTGTGACGATAAGATATTACTGTGAAATTAAATATTATGAAGGAATAAGATCGTGTTGTCACAATGAATGAATGTATCGAGTTTGAATCCCTCAGTGACAGTACACTAGAGGCCCACTTAATCTCGAGATCCTTAAAGCTCCTAGAGAATAAGTAAAGTTATTCTGCGGTAATAACAGAGTGAATATTGACCACTGTATTTTCACAGTAGTGGACAATCAAAGCTGATTCGTTAGGTTCTTCCCCCTTACAACAAAACAGTCTACACATATCACAGACAAACTTAGGCAGTATGTAGCAAACTATGGCACACCCCCGCAGCACTGTCCTGGACAATGGAGGCGAGTTCATCAGCAGAGACTTTCAACGGTTTTGCCAGCGACACTAAATAACCCTGTACTACACGACCCTTTATCATCCCCAAGGGAATGGAATAACCGGGAGGATGAATAGGACCCTGAAGTCAATCCTCTCCACTTTATGTCAGGGCCACCCTTTTCACTGGCCCCAATTGCTCCAGCCCTGACAGATCACCATGAATCAGGCAGTCCATACGTCTACAGGGCAGTAACCATACTTCACCTTCTCTCGCCATCCACCTAGGCTGGTCAGTGCGTCTTTACTCTCAGTCGATGGTGAGGAGGACGAGATGTTGGTTGCCCATGCTCACATTCGGGAAATGCACCGGAAGATGTCGAGATGGTATAGAGACGTGGCTAACCGAAGGCGAAGGAACCAAGTGGTTGAAGTTGGAACCCTTGTGTGGATTAAGAAAGAAACAGTGATACCTGGTACGTGTCGAAAACTTAATGTAAAATGGGACGGTCCGTATCGTGTAGTGGAAGTGTTAATGGACGGAAGTCTGTACGTGGCAGAAAATGTGTTCACGGGGAAAGAGTTACAATGAGCCGCAGGGCAAGTGAAACCTTATTATGGAGGGGAAGAGTGGCTCTTAGAACCCCTGGAAGAAGCTTTTGAACCTGCCCCAGTGGACGAACATTTATTGCCACATGAAAGACGTCCTCCCCGGAGACTGATTGAAGAATGTTGAAGTGTTTTTGAAACGGGTTATTGCAACATCAAGTTATAGGGAATTGTGTGCGGGTCGGACTGTCTGACTATTGACTGTGTTAGTTCAACAGATCAAAGAGTTTAGTCTCATATCTAGAGTAAATCAGAGTTGTGTCATGGGCACAGCCCAGTTCAGTGGGAATATTATGTTGCTTTAATTCGAGGGGCAGTACACGTACCCCTCAACTTACAGTCAGCACGGTCTAGGGTGTAACAGTGACTTTAGGACCTGACAGGTGCTTGTCAATTACTAGGTGGAGAGCTGGAAACATAAGAATGAATGAATGGAGCGTGAATGCGATAATATGTTGTATGCATGGGAAGCGCCCCTGGGACGATCCAAGCAGCGAGAGTACAGGTCAGTCCAGGTGAGATGACCATGTTATCACACAAGCAGGAGGTTGGCTGGGGCACATCTTTCCACTGGATTTCGAGAGTTCATTGGTGACAGAGAATCAACCCCCTGGGGTATGCGATTACACCTGTGGACTGACAGGTGCCACTTTTGGGAGGAAGAGTTAGTGGAATCATTATCTCATGATCAAGGAGATAGTCTGGAGTTCATAGAGAGAGTCACAGTCAAATTTGGTAAGTCCGTCCCATCTGCACACACGTCTCTACGAAATGTAGAGGAATAAATTGAACATTGACTTCCGATGTTTTTTTTTTCCGGAGGATGGACCCGTGTAATGCCGTAATTTTAAGGGTATTTTAACTTTAATTTAAGTTAGTATAAATGTAGTATAAGTTAGTGTAAGTGTAATGTAAATGTAACCTTCAACCCCTAAATATGTTTTGCCTGTGCAATGTAGTGATTGATCGTTAATTCCATATTCAGATTTGAAACTCTATTGATAAAGGAACTGAATAGGGCAACTATATAAAATTATTGACTTTGTGCACAGAGATCAGCCGTTTCCCACGATGTGTATAGAACCATAAATTTTAGCAAGAGATTAACAACCGCGAAAATTTGTCTTCGTGCTTGGAATTCGAAATTTGTAAGTCAGTGTTGGTGATATCTCCATTTGGTACTACATAGCAGTCAAATAAAGCTTATTTAAATTCTAATTGCTGATATGCGACACATGGATACAAGATGTTGAAACGCTCATTGGTTTAGGCTTCGGTGTAGTTATAAATCCCATATGCTTATTACAAAATTTTAAGCATCGTAAGTCAACCCATCCATGTGGGTCGATTGTAAACACATTTTTCATATTCCTTGGTAATAAGTGTAAAGACAGCAATGCTGCAGAAAGATCAGTCGAAGTCATAGCCAATCCCCAGGATTAGAACAACCGAGCTTTTATTAAACGTGCGATTTGCCTCAGACTGGCAGAGCGCCGTCTCTTTTCATCAATACAGGTCAGTGTTTTTAAAATCCATATACAGTATCTCCCCCCCCCTCTTCTTCCTTACTTGTGTGAGGTAAATTGTACTATACATCAGTGTTAGTAATATTCCCCCTCCCCTGCCCCTTTTGAATTGATTTAATGGTGCCGTCTCTTTTCATCGATACAGACTGTTGCTGATTGCAACATCGTTTGAAAACAACGAGTGTATGAAGCCATCTGGCTCGCATTCGCTTTGCCTAATGCCCGTTTACACTGAAATCCCCCCCCCCCTTTGTTACACGTAATCCGAGTGCGAAATTGGCTGGTCCACTAGAACATTCCATCCTTTTGTGTGATGTGTTTAGTTAGCTAGGATTTTGGATTCACATGTATTTTCTTTCCTAAGAGCATTGAATATTCACCCCCCCTTTTAAGTATCACTCCTTTTATATCGTTCTTTTTTAACCCGAGGAATCCCATCGACGTATGGGTATGTCACAACGTTTTGTCACAGCTACATTCATCGATGTACGGATACGTCGTGCAATTGCAAGGGTCATAATTTGCACAATTTTCAAGTTTCATGGGTGATTTTTGGTAGGCATATGTGGGAGACCTTCCTCTACCTGCTGTCAAGCGGGGATACTGCCTGGCCCCACCTAACCCCACCTACCCCCCCTACCCCCACACTTGGCAATTCATCTGTTAGCAGTAACCTGACCAGTAAGGGTATGTTGCCTCACGGTCTCTCCAATGACGAAATTCACGGTGAAAGTGCTTCCTGAGGTGGAGGACAAAGAGATAAAGAAGCTAGAGCAAGAAACAAACAGAAGTGATGAGGTGGTAATGTCATAAAGGAAGGTGACATATGTGGATGTGTTTGGCGACTGAACAATGCTTCTATTGCCTGTATAAATGTGTGAAAACCAATACAGTCTTGTACTACACATAAATTCGTACCAAATACATAAATAAATACGTACTTTAAAGTGGTTTGAATTAGTTAACCCTTCCATAGTTCGTTTTCTTTAGCCAGGGACCCTGAGAAAGAGGGAAAATGTAAGGCTGACTCATCACCTGTAGTACCATTCATAGCCCCAGGAGGGCGATTTCTCTATGAATGTTCGATGTTTCTCACCAAAAGCGATGGTTTGAGCCCCGCCCAAAAAAAAATCCGAAAATGCTCGGGACTGGGGGGTATCGGAGGTTGGAAATCGGTCGGGACGTGACGGGTTAAATATGTTGTCAATATATGTGTGATCTTGGAGTTGATTTTTATAGTCAAACTTGAGAGAATGTTTTGGGGAGGTAATATCCCAGTAAGTTTGTCCGGTGAGTCTGTTTGAGACCATGAGATCGCTAGATTCACGTGGGATAGTATTATTTTGAATATTAGGTTAAGAGGTGAGATTCATATCCCCGGAAAGGATAAAACTTAGTGTATCAGTGCCATTTTTGGAGTGTTGATTCAGTGGTGAAGATTATTAAATTAGTGTGTGATAATATTATATCGAATATTTATCCTATTGTGAAGAACACTATATATATTAGTGTGATAATATCATTCTGAGTATTTATTCAGCTGTGGAGAATTATAAAACTTACTGTATCAGTGCCATTTTTGGAGTGTTGATTCAGTGGTGAAGATTATTAAATTAGTGTGTAATAATATTATATCAAATATTTATCCTATTGTGAGGAACAATATATATATTAGTGTGATAATATCATTCTGAGTATTTATTCAGCTGTGGAGAATTATACTCTTGAAATTATTAATCCTTATTATACTTAGGATGCCCTGTGATAATCTCAGTGTGAAGGAAAAAAATTTTCAGCTCCCAGTTATTCATTATCTGGAAAGTAATCTGTATTTTATTTTGATCTAATTATTTTGTTGTTTCATTTTACTGTATGTTTAGAATTAGTAAATATTAGGTTAAATGTTCATTCAGTTTGTCTTACTATTCCCTAATGAGATTTAATCGTGAGGTTGAGTGGCTCGCAAGGTGTGCTAATATATTATTACTCATGCACCCATTAAAAGAACAGGCTACCATAGTTCTCTTATTCACAAGGCCCCAGAAGTCCTCATCTTTCTTTCCTGATGCAGTAATTTCCCAGGATATGCTGGGTGGTGGCAGCCTAGTCCCTAAAACCCTGATTCTTTTGGTAAGTCAAAATTTAGAGCTTTACAGTTGTTAAAAATTCTGTCATTGCACTGTTGTCATTATGGTGGGAAATGTTATCTCCCATCATTTCATAAGACCTAAAATTTTGAGCTCTACAGAAGCATCATCTGGTACTGGTTCTTCATTATTAGCTTCTATGTTTTCCACTACTGAACCAGAGAAAAATTCAGTAAGGCATTTTGTCTTTACCAAGACGGCAGCATTTCTATCACTGGAAGCTTTCGAAATCTTTCTCTTCTGAGCTCCTGACAGCTGAATTTTCCGTGGCATACTCGGTCTTCTGTGCGAGATAGTAAACTGAAAAAAAAAAAAATGAATCAAATAAATGCAGCCTGTCATTTGCTGACACTCACAGGCATGGCATCTGGTCCAAGGACATGGTGGTATTTGGCAACAAAACTAGCGTAGTTTGGGCCAGGTTAGGCTACGTTGGTTGAGCAGGTTAGATTGAGCTATATTGGGCTGGATTAGGTTAGCTTAGGAAGTGCAAACTTTTCTATATTTTTTATTGTTATGTCTATAACTGCAATAATACCAAAGAAACAACTATTCAAATTTCTTGACATTAAAAAAAAGAAAAAATGATTCATAAAGAATTCACATATAATTCTTACATCTGTGTAAATCAATATTGTACAGCAATAATTATGTATTTAAAAAAAAAAACAATGATTACAATACAAAAAGTTAAATATGTAAAAGCTGACATATATAATTATTTCTACCACTGATGAAAATGTATGGGCACGTTCCTCTAATTTGATCTCAGTTTATTATGACACAGACACAGATCATAATCATCTTTCTAATGTACAGTCATTGAATATACTAATATATTATGCACTTACTAATGATAATTCCTACCTACCTATGTTACAATATTATTACACAACCAGGGCCATAGCAAAAATGGCATTTGTTTACTTTTTTAAGCTACTGATGATAACTAATCATACGGACTTGTCATGTACATTTCACCAACATTACATGTATTTTTCTCTCACTAATGTCAGAGTGTGTAATATGAAAAATGTCTTATGTAATATGAAAAATGTCTGTTACAAATGACTGACGAAATTAACAAGAAAACTCACCCTAACTGACAAAAGATCTTATTACAGAATCAGAGTGCGGGCCGCAGAACTCCTACTGTACAGTAGGTGCAGACGATGATGCACATGCAGTGCAATCAGTGTTGCCACAATTTTAGATAAGAAATACCATACAGAGTCTTTAACCCGCCGAGTCCCACTGATGTATGATGCACGTCACTGCTTTTTTCCGCGGACAGACCCACCAACGTGCATCATATGTCATTCAGTTGCAAGGCCCATCGTTTGCACATTTTTCAAGAATCGCGGGTAATTTTTGGTAGGCATATGTGGGAGACCTTCCTCTACCTGCTGTCAAGCAGGGATACTGCCTGGCCCCACCTGACCCCCCTCCCCCCCCTCCCCCCACACTCGGCAATTCACCTGTTAGCTGTTACCTGGTCAGTAAAGACATGTTGCCCCACGGTCTCTCCAATGACGAAATTCATGGTGAAAGTGATTCCTGAGGTGGAGGACGAAGTAACAAAGAAGACAAAGGGAGAAACAAACAGAAGTGATGAGGTGGTATTGTCATAAAGGAAGGTGCCATATGCTGGGGTTTTGGGTGAGTGAACAATGCTTTTATCGCCTATATTATTGTGTGAAAACCAATAGACTTGTACTGCACATAAATTCTTACCAAATGAATAAATAAACACGTAATTTAAATGGCTTGAATTAGTTAACCCTTCCATAGTTCGTTCTCTTTAAATAGGTACCCTGAGAAAAAAGAAAAACATAAGGCTGACTGACATCTGTACTAATATTTATAAACTCAGGAGGGCGATTTCTCTATGAATTTTCTATGTCTCTCACCAAAACCGGAGGTTTGAGCCAAAAGAAAAAATTAAAGTCAAAAATCGGTCGGGTTCTGAGGGTGTGTCGGGTAATAAATCGGTCGTGACTGGACGGGTTAAAATCATCGTATTTTCTATAGAATTATCATATATATATATATATATATATATTGCCA
>JAGKTI010000823.1:35528-49046 GCA_018397915.1 Birgus latro | reverse complement strand
CCATCAGAGATATTTACCGTCTCTTCCTGAAGGAACTCGGAGAATAGGTTGTCTGAATAAGTTGTGTAGATATGAGCAGGGTGAATGGAGTGTTAATATTAATCTATTTGGTGTTGAGGAGAGCATGGGGTATTTTGAAGGTGTATAAGTAGAACTTGCAGCATTTGATCAGAGCATTATTCCTTGGAAAAATATTAGTTTTGTTTACCTGCACATCAACTGAATCACCACTTATACTACACTGAAGAATCAACAACATTCCTTGATTTGATACTTACCGACATTCTAAGTTGCTTTGCAGATTTCGTGGTCCTCTTTTCTGTTAACCATACAAAACCAAGTCAATATCACAGCGCTACAAAAATCATAGAGGAGAACGTTGAGGTGTAACATGCAAACTAAATCGCTAAGGGTGAGGTTTTGCGAGATCGCCAGATTTATTTGCAATATACTATTTATTTGGAATATGCTGGTGTGGCGTGTTTAGGTAAAGTATTATGTTAGGTAAAGTGTATAAAATGTCACCCTTTTTAATGCCAGTTTGGCCTAAAAATGCCACCGCTCCATCCTGCTGTGCTGTAACAATTGGTGAACACTAGATTATGGTGTTAGTCACGAACAAGTCCAATGGAAAGTATGCTGAGCCGGAGCATAGTCTTTTCCGTCACTCAGCTACCTGACATAAAGCGCCAAAGGACGAAAATCTGGGCAAAGTTAAACTCGATATAGTTCCTTGTCTAATTACTGCTTACATTTCAGTGAAGGGACAGTATCGTTCATGTTCCTTTATTTAACATTTACTGCTCATTACAGATGTGGAATATATCGTTGTGTTGCTTTACCTGATAGTGTATTAGGGATGTGAAATATTTTGCTATGTTCTTTTATTTAACGTTTATTGTCTATTATGTTATGTGGAATATATCAATATGTTCCTTTATTTAACTTTTATAGTGTCTTACATATGTGCAATATATTGCTAACGTTTCTTTTATTTAACATTTATTACGTATTACAGATGTGGGATATTTGCACACCTGCCGTACACCCCCACCGGTGCTCGGGTGGTGCAGGTGGCCTCATGGACCCCCACGCGAGGCTTCATCCGCCACAAGTCTCAAAGCATGTTTCCTGATAAATTCCGCAAGTTCGTAACGTACCCAGTCTGTCTGTCTGTCGTTACATGTTTTAATCCCGAAAGAGTGGCCACAAACAAATCGCCTCCATATCACCTTACCCTTTGCCATCAGGCTGCCCTCTCTCCAATTCATACACACCTCACCAATACACCTCTTGACTCCACGCGCTGTTTCTTTTTAACTTGAAGATGTCACCAAATCCTCTTCACCTTTCCCCCCAAATTTGCCATCTCTCCTTGACTGCTGATCTATAACAGTGGAGAGACACCAGAATGTAGCGCTAGTCACAATGATGTGCCGTGGACAAAAATACAGTATGCAGTACAGCACTAGTATTGTATATTCTGCAACTGAGCCAAGGAGAAGAAGCTGTAAAAAAATCTCCGCCTAGGTACGGATGTAGGCTACTGCATAACCCCAGTCCGTTTAAGCAGACCCGTCGACCTCAGGTATGCAACTGCTGCTATGGGGTTGTCCCAAATATTCCCTATACCGTTGATGTGTCTGCAAATGGTATGTGCTGTACAGTGCTGCATCATGTGTGTCATGTTGCGTGGGCTTATTCTAAAAGCGGGGCATTTGTAATATTATGCGACTCCAGTCAACCCACATCTAGGATGGTTCCCTGTGAAGGCCTGGCTGATGTCCTGACCTAAGCATAGCTAGATGAACTTCATCACCTCTGTTTTAGAAAACCGATGATGGGTCGATATCAAGAGGAGGGGATTATAATACAATGTTGTGATCGAGGAGTTGTTTTACCCTTCGCATGAAGTATGTAAGTGTTTCTTCGTTGCTAGTGCCGGAATGTCAGGAGGTGAGATGTTGTTGTATAGATGATTTCAAAATGTTTGTGTGGCGATTATGTTATGAGCCTAAGTGTGTTGTGTTCCTCTGTCATGTGATGACAAGGGTGTTGTGTTATGGCACAAACTGTTACATAGAACTGTGGGCCTTTCAAATCAAGGTAGTCCCTGATAGGGAGGACTTTAGTTTCAGAGTGTAAATGGGCTGTGAAAGTGGTTTTGATGCAGCCAGTAGTGATATATAGGGCGTCTGTGTGGTTTACATGGTGGTGTAATGATTATCAGAAAGGATGGGAGCCCATGCTAGTGAGGTATAGAACATCACTGATCTAATGTATTGTTTGTAAAAAATGTTTCTTTTTGTTGCCCAAGGTCTGGCCCTATAGTCGTCCTGAGTGCACTGAGTCTGGTGGTGCATTGCCTCTTGATGTCCTGTATACGGTCCTCGATGGTGAGTCAGGTGTCATATGTCACTGCAAGGAAAAGGTATATGGCACACGTACATTGTTAAGTTTGATGTGGGTGGAGCTCAGCATTCATGTTGAGCTCCCCCCACATCGTTGGTGATGATTGCAGTGGTGGATTTGACTGGGGCGATAGTTAGCCTCTTGTTCTTGACTCAGATCTGCAGTGTATTGAGGCAGTCCTACAGCAGTGTGCAGGTTGTGTCTTTAGTGTAGTGTGTGGTTGTTATGGGGATGTCGTCTGCATAAGGGGCAATATCTGTGAGTGGCTGGGGTGTGGGAAGAGTGTGGGCAAATGAATGGAACCCAGTGGAACTCTGCTAGGGAAATTTTGTGTTCGTGATGGGTTGCTCTGGAATGTAACCTGTGCTTGTCTTCCAGACAAATAATTGGCAAGCCAACGTTTGGTGCTGTTCTTCATGTTAGTGTTGTATATCATGATGATAAGTTTCCATCGAAGGACAGCATCAAAGGCTTTACTAATATCTATTGTAGGAAGCGTGTGCTGTGCTGGTGTCGAAGAATTGATGCCGTCCGATGCTTGTGTGAAATTTCAGTAAGCTGCTTGTATAGTGCAGTGCTCTAAAGTCATATAAAAAAGCACGAGGGACATGGAAAATAACTTTGTTGAAAATATGGCATTCAGTTATTACGGATGGCGTGCTAAGTTGTGTTGTGGGTCTGAATGGAGAAAGGAGTGTTGGGTCTGGTTAAAGTATAGTGACAATTATTCCATGTTTTTAAATGTTGCGAATGCTACAGTGTCCATATAAGTAGTTGCTGATGTTTGTGAGGGCGTGGATGCCATGTGGTCCTAAATGCTTCAGGTGCAGGTTGCTGATACCATCCAGCCCTGTGGTCGTTCATTTTTTTTTTTCCCTGAAAATGTTATGTGTCTGTTCTGGCGTGAAGGGGGTTGATATGGCCGAGTGTAAAGGTGTTGAGAGGGTTGTTTTCTAGGTTCAGTGCGTGTTGTTGTTAAGTGGCTTATGTTTGCGTAGTGGTTTTCGAGTATGTCTGCTTGTTCTTTGAAGGAAGGGATGTGTTGGGTGTTGAAGGTGGTGGCAGCATGGGTCAAGTGCATGTCTGTAATTTTTGTGATACTGAAAGTGTTTTGTCGAGCTGAGAGGTGTCTGTGGAGTGATTAAGACTACATATTTCCGTTTTCTTTGTACTATTTGGTTATTGATCTCATCGTTTAGTTCTTGAAGCACTGTGATGGTGTAGTGTGTGTGTGGGTGAGATGAGTTGTATTTAAGTATGCCGTGCCGTCTTATGAGGTGGGCAATCTCCGGTGTAATGTTTGGATTGCGACGTCTTCTGTTGCCTCGTGGAATGTGTTTGTCTGCGTTGAGTATGGTGTTGTTGAATTTTGTAATGTTCCCGTTGATGCTGGTGATGAGTTATTTAGTGTGTGTTGCTCTGTTTCTTCAGTAAATTCTGCCCAATCTGATTTCTTGTAATTAGTGTGCGTGATACGTTACCATAGTGGACTGGATTGTGTTGATATAGTGAAAATGATGGGGAGATGATTTGTAGCACGTTTGAGTTCCGTTCGCCAGGTGTTGTTGAGTACAAGTACTGGTAAACACAATGTGCTGTCTGGGGAGGAGGTGTTGCTAATACCACCACACCAGACCTAATTGAATCCAGTTAAGCATGTGTAGGCATTGAGTATTAATGCCAGTATCGTGACATGTGAAGACGTCTGGCTAGTAGAAAGCTCCTGTATCTTCAAAAACGGACTGTCAACTCTATGTCCTGAGACGGAAGAAAAATGTCGTGTCATGGAATACAAGAGTGTTAGAGAGGGAGTTGTGTCGTGGAAAGATGGTCGTTGCTTGGTAGTGACAGAAAGGCCTGGCAATTCTTTTGACGAGGCCAGTCCTCACAGGATGCGAAGTCTGGCAATAGCTTGACAAGCAGATAGATAGGCAGGCTGACAGTTTCTGCACGGACACGACAAACATGCATCCAAGTTTATCTTAGGCAAATTATCTTTCTCATTCTCATGGTAAAGTTATCCAGACACGTGACACCCAGTATTTCTCTTTTTATCACGTGTTCATTCTCCCTCTATTTCAGTATGATGATGTCTTCTCAGGTTATTTTTTATGGTTCCGGATGATTTTACTCTGGAAGGGGTGTGTAAAATAGTGGATTAGAGGATGGTCATGAGCACTGTATGGACAGCACACCACCGACTCGACGCCATAGTTTTTAGGGGAAATAAGTAGAATGCTGCATGTTCACAGACAAAACTGAAACATCTGAGTCACAGCGGCTACATTTGGCGGTTCAGGGAAGGGAGAAGAAATCTTGTCTTCTAATCACGACCAGAAGAGAAAATATCCAGTTTTAACCCGAGGCGTCCCTTCAACATATGGGTACATTACAACGTTTTGTCACAGTTACACCCGACGAAGTACCCATACATTTTGCAATTGCAAGGTCCGTCATTTGCACATATTTCAAGTCTCACGCTTGGTTTTTGGTACGTAGGCGCGGGACACCTTCCTCTACCCGCAACCAGGCAGGGACACTCGCTGACCCTACGTGACCCGTGTGCAGCCTTGTCTCGGTCACTCACCTGTTGGCATTGACCCAGGTCAGACATGGTGCGCCGAGATCTCTCTGATGCTGAAATTCAAGCCGCCCTGGACGCCTTCACAAGTGACGGTGATTCCCCACTCGATAATGATTTGGCTGGTAAGGATTATGTGCTTCCCGAGGACGAGAGTAGCAGCAGTGATGAGGAGGTCCCCTCCCAAGGAAGCGGCGCTATATCACCTATCGTGGGGCTAGAGAAGGCCAGCCTGCACCCCAGCCACGTGCACGCACCTCTCTCCAGTCCCTAGAGGAAAGGGAGGGTGATAGCAAGGACGAGGACGAGGGCGAGGACGAGGACGGAGCTGTGGGACGTGCTACCACGTGGTATTGTCGGGAGCGCATCTCTCATCGGGGACCTGAGGGGCCGGCAAGAAGGAAAAGCAGGTATGGGCCTAGTGTTTTTCATGGGGAAGGCGGGAGTGGTGTGGCGGGAGCCCACAGTGAAATGGAAAGTGGTGTGGCGTGAGTGCATGTTGAAAGGGAAAGTGGCGGGAGGGAGGCGGTGCAACCACATGGTGTACCTAGGCAGCGGGCAGGTGAGGACCCACTCCCCAGCACGTCATTCACTCTAGAATATTCCTGCTCTTCCTCTCCACATCCCCCTGATGTTGGAAAAGGCCAGAAGGGGAAGGGAAAATGGAAGGGGAAAGGCCGAGGGAAGAGGAGCGTGAGTGGGGAAGGCCACTGTTCTCCACCTCCCCAACCTCCCCCACCATCCTCTCCTCCCCGCCCCAACCAAGGCGACGATGGGGACGATGCCAGTGTGACGTGGAACTGGGAAGATAGGAGTGATTTCACTCCCATCATTCACCCCTTCAATGAGGAGTGGCGATCTGGCTGCATGGCTCCTGGAATCCACCAGTGCTCAATCCAGGTTGGATATCTTCCACATGTTGTCCACATGTTGTTTGGGGAGGGATATGTGGGCCGCATAGTGCAGCAAACGAACTTATTTGCAAGGGGGCAGCTCCGTGAGAGTGATCGTGAGGGCACGAGAAGCAGGCACTCCTTCCACTATGATTACACAGTTTCAATATGTGAGATGTTCATCTTTTTAGCCCTGGTTCTTTTGATGGGTATTGCATGGAAAAGACAAATTCCGGCCTACTGGACTAAGGACCCTATAACCAACACACCTTTCTTTGGCAAGGTAATGAGCCGTAATAGATTTCAGCAAATTCTGAGCCGCCTCCACTTTTACGATGCCGACGATCCTGCAAATGAAGATAACACGGATAGAGTGAGGAGAATAAGGCTGGTATCTGATCACCTACCGGAAAAGTTCCGCTCGTCCTCCTTTCCTTATAGAGACCTTGTCATAGACAAGTGTCTCATGTTGTGGAGAGGCAATATTTCTTTTCAGGAGTACATACCCAGCAAAAGACACCGTTTTGGGTTCAAGATCTTTGTTATGTGTGACTGTAGGACTTGTTATGTGCAAGACATAGTCTTGTAAACCGGTGCACAGACAGACATAATAGAATATTGGAGCATTGGACTCTCTGGGGGAGTGGTAAAGACAATGGTCACGTGCTGTACCTCGATAACTGGTACACTAGCCCCCTTCTCGCTTGGTACCTCCACCTGCACGACTCCGGAGTCTGTGGCACTGTCAAGGTAAACCGTTGACACATGGTCAAGGTTGGGCGGAAACTTGACAAGAATGATGTGGTTTTTTTTCAAGGCAAACAACATCTTCGCCGCAATATGGAACCACAAGAGAAAGGTTTGCCCCTTGTCGACGGTACACCGCCCCCTGATGCACCGCACAGACTCCCAGACTCCGTCGATTACCGCAGAGAGGAGGCGCCACACCTGGAAACCAGAGTCGGTACTTGACTACAATATCAACATGAGGCAGGTGGACCAGACTGACTCCAAGATTTCCAGTGTGGAGTGTGCCAGGACCACGATGAAGTGGTACAAAAAGCCCTTCCTCCACCCTGCTGGATATCACGGTCCTGAACTGCCACAACCTCCACACCATGACTATGGGAGTTCAGGAGACCTTCGAAGGGTTTGTGAGGGAGCTGTCTCGCGAGATCGCTGCTGCTGCCGCCTAAACTCCACTACGCCTCACCACATGCCACTTCCCACGGCAAATCCCTCCCCAACCAAACCGCCCTAGGCCTCAGCGCCGGTGTCACGTGTGTAGTAACTCCAAAGTTAGAGCAAGCACTCAAAGAAAAGACACAAGGTATGAATGTGGGGAGTGCGACGTCGGCTTGTGCATTGTGCCTTGTATACCAAACCTTCCTTTATTTCTGATAGTGTGATTATGATATGATGCTCTATGTTCTTTAAATATGCGATAATCTGACACTCACTATAATAGTAAGGCCTGTAAATATGTGATATGATTTGTACAAAGTGGAAACGGGTGTAATGTTAGTGGAAAAGTATAATGTAAGTGGAAAAATAAAATGTAAGTCGAAACAACAGTCCTAGCGAGTTTTCTCAATTTGTAAATATGCGATATTCTGACGCTCACTACAATAGTAAGGCCTGTAAGTATGTGATAAGAGTTGTATAAAGTGGAAACGGGTGTAATGTTAGTGGAAAAGTATAATGTAAGTGGAAAAATAGAATCAAAGTTGAAACAACAGTCCTAGAGAGTGTGCTCACTCTGTAAATATGCACTAATATTACGGTAAGTATAATCGTAAAGCAGGTAAATACGTGATAACTGTTATATAAAGTGGAAAACGGTATTATGCTAGTGGAAAAGTATTATGTTAGTTGAAAAAATGAAATGTACGTTGAAACAACAGTCACAGCGACTGAGCTCACAATGTAAACGTGCACTAACATTGAGCTAATTATCATCGTAAGGCATGTCAGTAGGTGATAACATTTACATAAAGTGAAAAAGGGTCTAATCTTATTGGACCATTACTATGCAAGTTGAAAAAATGAAATGTTTGCTGAAACAAGAACCTTAGCGAATCATGTGTGACCAATTTGGCCAAACTCGCTATGCTCGCGCAATGAAACAATGCTTATTTCGCCCATATTTCTCTATGAAAACCAATATATTGTTGTAGTACATGTTTCTTTGTTCCAAATCAATAAATGTAAACCTGTTGTGAGTGGTTTCCCATAATAATACCTACCACAGAAACCGTGACAGCCGTACACGACATTGGCAGAATACAGTACAAGATGTACAGAAGCTTACCTGTTTAGGGCACTTTTTGACCCAGGTGACCTTTCTTTGTGATTTTCCGTTGTTTCTCACCAAAAGCGGAGCTTTGAGCCAAAAAATATGTTTTCCAAAATTGGTCGAGATTGGGGGTTGGGGGGGAATCGGTTGGAACATGACGGGTTAACCCCTACACCGCGGGTCCTCACTTTCGTGATGGTCGGGTGCAATGGATCACACTGCGGGGCGTCACTTGAGTGAGTGTTATTTTTAATTCCCCCGGGCTTTCAGGTGGTGACATGTATCATCTATCAGCACTGCCAATGTCCAACAATAGTCAGAGCTGCTAATGTCATCAGTACTCCCATCCATTGTTGACAATTTAGCCATTTTCCCCCACTCGAGACCCCCCTCCCTACTTCCCCTCCATTACCCTCTCATGTCGTCTGCTCAGCCGCTCTCCGCTAAGTAAATCTTCCCTGGATTTTTCCACTGTTTTCATCCATTGAAATGAGCCCAATGCCCTATTCTTATACAAAATAATATATATATAAAAAAAATAAGGTAATTGATAGTGCCATACACTTGGAATTGGCTAATTATTACTTAGCAACATCCAACCTGCACTCGTTCGCTAATCTCCCCTGCTTTTTTTTTCCCGTGAAATATGCCGTATGAGCTACTCTCGTAATATAAATGTATATAAGAAAGGGAGGGAGAAGCCTGAGTGATATTTATATTCACCTGGAACTACCTACTTTAGATGTATTGTCTAGATTTCCTACGACTTATTTCTTAGCATATACGTTAGCAGCGGACATTTTCAACTCTTTGCTATAGATACCCCAGCCAGTTTGCATAAGACCCGTGCATCCGCTATTCGGATGCGAATCTACAACGAACGATGAACGCTCTTGTCCTTCATGGTGAGATGATGCCCGTCCATTTCTGCCGCTTTTGCGCATATTGTAAAAGGCCCTGTTACCTCTACCTGTACTAGACATCGTGTGGGAAGCGGTAAAGGACTGTAGACATATACAAGTGTAATAAAGTACTAGAAATAAAGTGTGAGTGGGTATTTGAGTAAGAAATGACCACCTGCGAATTGGCGGGAGTGGGAGGCTCGTACGTGCTCGTATTTTACATTGCTTTCACAGTTTTTTTTTTTTTTTTAGTATGGATTCCAAACTACTTGGAAATCATTGAATAGTGTTTCTAGTGATAATATCTGGCAGTGGTATTCAGATTAGGGGATGTCGGGAAGTGTAAAGTGGAGACTTAGTTACCCAACTTCAGAAGTCTCCACAAGTCCTACGGTAGTCGACGAGTGCTAAAAAAAAAAAAAAAAAAAATCCCAGGAGAAAGCTGAAGGTATGTGCCATATGCATATGTAATTATAATATTCTAGGACTAATAACTGATTTTTGGCAAATATTTTTAAAAAGCCAGTCGGAGCGCGAATATCTCCATGGGAATGGCACGGAAAACCTCCGACAACCCCGCGGTGTAGGGGTTAAGCATGATCGGGGAAACCGGCTTAGACATGGGGGATATGGAAGAGGGATGGATGGATTGGGAATTTTGTATAAACCAAAGTGAGAACCAAAACAATTCCTCCAAAGCTGGTCACGTACTTCCCTTGTGTAGCCATATTCGTCTCACCACCGGGAACCCTCAGCCAGGAACGACGCTCACCCTGTCGTTTCAAGACTAACAATAGGTTTTTCTCAGAAATATGCTCAATGTGTTTCCCAGGCAAAATTACTTAAAATTCTCGTCTAATCTGACTAAACCCAACCCATCCCATGCCACTAGGGCTGCTTGGCTGAGGTGGCTGGCTGTGGTATTGAGACGAATACCCATACAGAACGGAAATGTGAGGGCGGGTCATGGTATGATTTAGCAGTTGTTTATAACATGGATAACTCAAGCAACGTTGGGTAACACTGTTTTATTTTTATTTATTTTTTTTAACTAGAATACGAAAAAGTCTATGTTTATCCAGCACTGACAAAATGAACCGTATTAACGTTCGTTGAGGAAGCTTCCTAACATCTTTGTTAGGCGAGTTGTTTTGTGAATTACACATTACTGTCGTCTTCTGTGTTAGATAAATCCTTAAAACGTCACCACATACTGTGCATAATTAACGTACAGAAGGATACTGACCACCCATATCCAAAAATAAATGGCTAAGTAAGAGGTGTTGAGGAGCCTCTGTAACCGAAGTGAATAGGAGAGAATGTTGAAAAAAAAAAAAAAAAAATTATGTGGGAGAAAAAAAATTTATATTGTTTCAGTTTTCACGGAATGAGGCTCAACACTACGACTTTCCCCTATGAACCCTTCTGGATCATGTCAGGGGAGGGCGACAACACCACACACTCCGGCATGGACTACAACCAGCTGCTGTATCTGGCCAGGGCACTCAATTTCACATTCCATATATTTCCAACAAACAACTGGGACGAGGTGAAGTATCAAGGAACATTTATAGTGAAGTATGAAAAAAATATATTGCTGTTTTCATCTGGTGATAGTGTATTGATTTTGCTTCTCTCTAACAGAGTTGTATAATTTTTCAAAACAGAAAATATCAGGCAACTTTCTGCGGATAAAGAGATTTAACAATATGCTCCTTATCCACGGAAATGTAAATCTTGTTATATTTTTTTCTGCATTTTGCTTAAGTAAGTTGTCGCTACAGTCAGACGATTTTATCTAAGCTCCTCATTCATATACCATCAAATATTTTAAACATTAAGGCTCGTATTCTCTTCGATTAAAGGGGCTCCCTTGCACCTTTTCCTTAGCAGTCTATTTTACTAACATTTTGCTCCTCTCATGCACACTCTTTATGACTTTTCATTTCCAAGACTGACTGCATAAATAACAACAGTATAATTATGCAAAAAAATACGACTAAGGAGGAAGTGTGATGAAGTTTCTCCGTCCCTCTTAATACAAAATTATTAGCTCAGGAGTGCATGGAAACTATTATGCATACATAATTAATATATCTAAACATTTAAAGTCAAAGCCAAATTCAACCCACCCCTAAAAAGAAGCGGGATAAGTATTTTTAGCTAATATAGTGGACCTCCCTTAATATTTTACCCTGTCAAATAATTATGTATCAGATCACCTGATATACAAACTGACACCAATCTCCTGGAATATGAAGACCGAAAGCCATACCCAACTATAATGGAGCCAGTCCAACAGCATTCCCCAATCGGACCTGCTTATCTCAATCATGACTTATATATCCGTATAGAGCTAAGTTTCTTACATACCGTCTATCAAAAGAGCAAGACCCATAAGTGGCACTGTACATGTGATCATTGATCTACGGAATGGGATGCGGCTGTACCTGTGAGTCCCTTCACACATCCTCTCAACGACAGTGTTCCCGTGGCTCACAGGAGCCTTATCTTGGAATCCTCATCCGTTTTCATCTATAAAGGTTCTTGTGCCACCTATAATGTCGCATACACGGAAGGTCTGAGTCAAGTCTCTCTCATGAATACATAGTCCCCTTTTATTTAGGGGATTAGTGTACTGGGACAAATTTCAGTGTTACACTCAACATTATTTGTTTTATCATCGTTATATGTATGATATACATGATAAATATGTTATGTATGATAAATACAGCTTAGAAAACGAGACAATACGGGCTTGACTCAGTCCTGTAAAAATACACTTAGGTAAGCACACACACACACACAAATTGTGTGTTTGTCTGTGTTTGTGTGGTAAAGACCACTCCTAGACCCAGTATTTGTGTGTGTGTTCTTAACTAATTGCAAGAACTATTAGGTAATAACACACACACACACACACGTTATGGTATTTACCTTGCTCTAAAAGAACTGTGAAATGTGCCCATACACGACCTAAGAATACTATTTTTATTTGGTCAATGGGAGCTGGAATTAAAGGTCTGACTGGGAGGCCCCCCATGGTTGTGACAATGGCTGAAGAGGGTTGCCTTCCCATGTTGGCACCTATATAACTGGCTGGCTCCACTGGCCATTTATATAAACGTCAATCAGCTCCCTCCCTGTCCACCGAAGAAGGATGATGAAATGCAAGAAAAGAGGAACTTCAGCCTGTAGTCCGCCTAGTTCACATTCATGTGAGCCTGGGCATACAGCAATAACAACTTTGTCAGCAAATATTCGTGGGACAACTGCTTCTAAAACATTCCACAGGAAATAAGCTGAGCCCACATTTTCCTATGGTAGAGCTCAAATGTCACCGAAGTCCGGAGAGCCCAAACTTATGACTAGTCATTACAGGTGGGCACAACCTAGAATTTAGTGCCTGACCCAAAGAACAAGAATAAACCATCAAACTCCAGTGTTGTACTGGCTTATACATCATCATCATCATCATCAATATCATCATGCCAGCTTTAATGTCCTAAAAGAGGAAGACCGTTACGAACAAGAAATAAAGCAGATGCCATAAGTTGAACAGCATCCACCAATTAAATGGACCAATCGAATATTTCACCGCAGTCATTCAAGCCTTCAAAATATTGTTTTGACTTCACAGTCAGTACCATTTGCACATATTTTTTAGAGATGCATTTCACATCCACCTGTGGCATAGTCATTCCGTTGTCGAGGAGTGATGTTTATCCTTTAGCACACTGTTTTATGAATATTTCTCCGCAAATAAATTGTAATTTCTTGGGCTTACCTTATTTTAGAGATCTAATTGTCCGAATGAATTACAATATTATTATCAAAAGAAGCAGGACCAAAAATTACACTGGAGACACAATGATGTGATTTTCTAACCTGAAAGTTGGAATACCGTCACAATACCAACTATAAACCTTTGTCCCTGACCAGCATAGTCGCACAATTATGCACTACAATTTTGAAAGACAGGCGAATAAAATATGTGGAGGAGGTGGACGTTTTGGCAGAAAGTCGGTCTGAATTCAGAAATGGAAGGTCATGTGTCTCAAATTTGTTGATTCTCTGCTAAGGGCGACTGACGTGCTACAGGAGATAGTTGGGTGGATTGTGTGTGGATCTGGAGAAAGCCTTAGAGAAGGTACCCCCGTAGCAACTAATGTGGGAACTGATGTACATAGGTGGACTGAAGGGGAACCTCTTGAAGTGGATGAGCGACTTCATGAGAGATCAACAGATGAGGACAGTAATAAAGAAGAGAATCTCAATTGTAGTCGCGCAGGAGTCGGTGCTGGTGCCCGTAATGTTCCTGATTTATGTAAACGATATGGTGGATAGATTCGATCAGTTATGAAAGTCTGTTTGCAGACGATCCAAGAGGGCTGTAAAATGCTACAGAAAGATCTGGGCAGGGTTTACGATTGG